>JAXLNO010002251.1:0-101835 GCA_038087875.1 Malacoraja senta | reverse complement strand
GCGTGGGTTTTCTCCGGGCTAGTGTGTGAACGGTCCATCGCTGGTCGGTACGGTCTTGGTGGGCCGAAGGGCCTGTTTCCGCGCTGTATCGCTAAACTAAACTAGTGTGTGAACGGGCGATCGCTGGTCGGCACGGACTCGGTGGGCCGAAGGGCCTGTTTCCGCGCTGTATCTATAAAGGAAACTAGTGTGTGAACGGGCGATCGCTGGTCGGCACGGACTCGGTGGGCCGAAGGGCTATTTCCGCGTTGTATCTCTAAAAACTTAATCTGATGAACAAACGCATTGGAAATTGTATTATTTGTCGTTTGGACTGATAGTCAATAAATAATAAGACAAATTGCTTGATGATTATTATTTTTATTGGGAGATATATGGAAACATCTTCAATGAGACCAGCTATGTTTTTGACATAAGGCTTGAATAGAATTGAGAACAAAACTTTATGAAATAAATGATTTAAAAAACACAGTTAGTGCTGGAGTAACTCAGCGGGTCAGGCAGCATCTCTGGAGAATGTGGACAGGTACAAAGTGCTGGAGTAACTCAGCGGGTCAGGCAGCATCTCTGGGGAACGTGCACGGGTACAAAGTGCTGGAGTAACTCAGCAGGTCAGGCAGCATCTGTGGGGAACGTGCACGGGTACAAAGTGCTGGAGTAACTCAGCGGGTCAGGCAGCATCTCTGGGGAACGTGCACGGGTACAAAGTGCTGGAGTAACTGAGCGGGTCAGCCAGCATCTCTGGAGAAGAAACCCTTCTTTAGATAGAATAATTTTCTTGGGTGGTGGTGGAGGCAGATACGATCGTGGCCTTTCGACACGTGTCAGATAGGCACTTGAAGAAATGAGTGTGTGAACGGGCGATCGCTGGTCGGCATGGACTCGGTGGGCCGAAGGGCCTGTTTCCGCGCTGTATCTCTAAACTAAACTAGCGTATGAACGGGCGATGACTGGTCTCCGTCTTAACTAAGGGGGACACAAACACTCTTCCTGATGTACCAGTGTCCAGGGGATCTGGGGTGACGGAGGAACTGAAGGAAATCCACATTGGGCAGGAAATGGTGTTGGGTAGACTGATGGGACTGAAGGCTGATAAATCCCCATGGCCTGATGGTCTGCATCCCAGGGGTACTTAAGGAAGTGGCTCTAGAAATCGTGGACGCATTGGTGATCATTTTCCAATGTTCTAAAGTTTCAGGATCAGTTCCTGTGGATTGGAGGGTAGCTAATGTTATCCCACTTTTTAAGAAAGGCGGGAGAGAGAAAACAGGGAATTATAGACAAGTTACCTGACATCGGTGGTGGCGAAGAGGCTGGAGTCAATCATAAAACATGAAATTGCGGCACATGTGGATACCAGTAACAGGATCGGTCCGAGTCAGCATGGGTTTACGAAGGGGAAATCATGGTTGACTAATCTTTTGGAATTTTTTGATGATGTAACTAGGAAAATGGACAAGGGAGAGCCAGTGGATGTAGTACCTGGACTTTCAGAAAGCATTTTATAAGGTCCCATATAGGAGATTAGTGGGCAAAATTATGGCACATGGTATTGGGGGTAGAGTGCTGACATGGATAGAACATTGGTTGGCAGACAGGAAACAAAGAGTAGGGATTAACGGGTCCCTTTCAGAATGGCAGGCAGTGATTAGTGGCGTGCCGCAGGGCTCGGTGCTGGGACCGCAGCTATTTATACATCATATACATCAATGATTTGGTTGTGGAGATTTGCAGATGTCACTAGGCTGGGTGGCAAGGTGAACTGTGAGGGGGATGCTATGAGAATGCAGGGTGACTTGGACACGTTGAGTGAGTGGGAAGATGCATGGCAGATGCAGTTTAATGTGGATAAATGTGAGGTTATCCACTTTGCTAGCAAAAACAGGAAGGCAGATTATTATCTAAATTGTGCTAAATTGGGGAAAGGGAATGTACAACGTTATCTGTGGGTTCTTGTTCTTCAGTCAATGAAGGTAAGCATGCAGGTACAGCAGGCAGTGAAGATAGCGAATGGCATGTTGCTCTTTATAACAAGAGGATTTGAGTATAGGAGTAAATAGGTCCTTCTGCATTTGTACATGGCCCTAGTGAGACCACACCTGGAGTGTGGTGTGCAGTTTTGGTCTCTATACTCGGCGGGACTCTCATATGCTGAGAGAATGGAGCGGCTGGGCTTCTATACTCTGGAGTTTAGAAGGTTGAGAGGGGATCTTATTGAGAGGGGATCTTAATAAGATTATTAAGGCTTTGTACACGATAGAGGCAGGAAACATGTTCCTGATGTTGGGGCAGTCCAGAACCAGGGGCCACAGTTTAAGAATAAGGGGTAAGCCATTAGAACGGAGACGAGGAAACATTTTTTGACACAGAGAGTTGTGAATCTATGGAATTCTCTGCCTCAAAGGGCGGCGGAGGCCGGTTCTCAGGATACTTTCATGAGAGAGCTCGATAGGTCTCTTCAGAACTGCTGTAGATTTGGGAGCAACAGCAGCAGGAGATTAGCAAGAGATACGACTGATTGGCTCTAGCCCGAGTGGGAGGAGAGAAGTGAGTCAGAGGGGGGAAAAACAGTTGAAAAGTAGAAGCCAAGCACAGGCAGACTTTATTCAGAACTGCTGTAGATTTGGGAGCAACAGCAGCAGGAGATTAGCAAGAGATACGACTGATTGGCTCTAGCCCGAGTGGGAGGAGAGAAGTGAGTCAGAGGGGGGAAAAACAGTTGAAAAGTAGAAGCCAAGCACAGGCAGACTTTATTCAGAACTGCTGTAGATTTGGGAGCAACAGCAGCAGGAGATTAGCAAGAGATACGACTGATTGGCTCTAGCCCGAGTGGGAGGAGAGAAGTGAGTCAGAGGGGGGAAAAACAGTTGAAAAGTAGAAGCCAAGCACAGGCAGACTTTATTCAGAACTGCTGTAGATTTGGGAGCAACAGCAGCAGGAGATTAGCAAGAGATACGACTGATTGGCTCTAGCCCGAGTGGGAGGAGAGAAGTGAGTCAGAGGGGGGAAAAACAGTTGAAAATAGAAGCCAAGCACAGGCAGACTTTATTCAGAACTGCTGTAGATTTGGGAGCAACAGCAGCAGGAGATTAGCAAGAGATACGACTGATTGGCTCTAGCCCGAGTGGGAGGAGAGAAGTGAGTCAGAGGGGGGAAAAACAGTTGAAAAGTAGAAGCCAAGCACAGGCAGACTTTATTCAGAACTGCTGTAGATTTGGGAGCAACAGCAGCAGGAGATTAGCAAGAGATACGACTGATTGGCTCTAGCCCGAGTGGGAGGAGAGAAGTGAGTCAGTTGAAAACTGAGGAATTTTGTTTGTAAATTGGTGAATCAGGCAATTTATCCGTCAATTTAAGCAAGACGGCTCTTAGCGAGCGGCAGTGAGTGAGCGGCCTTGTGAGGGAAGGGCCCTGTGAGAAAAGTGTGAGTCTTTGGCTCGAGAGTCTTAGGAGAGGACACCACGCAATACGCTTGAGAGGTAGAGACAAAAGAAGGAGATGTCAGGCAAGCTGATTCAGTGCGATGCTTGCAGTATGTGGGAGGTCAAGGACACCGCTGGTGCCTCTGGCTGCTACAAATGCGAGAAGTGCATCCAGGTAGAGCTCCTGAAGGGCCGTGTTGGGGAACTGGAGAAGCAAGTGGATGACCTCCGGTTCGTCCGAGAAACGGAGTCGTTCTTCGACAAGTCCTACAGTACGATTGTTACACCTAAGGTACTGGAAGAGAGAAGGTGGGAGACGGTGAGAAAGGGAGGGAAGCATGGAATGCCAACGTCCCCGGGTGTTGTACCTCTTGTGAACAGGTTCACCCACTTAGAAGCTGTTGGGACAGAAGACGTGTTTACACTGAGCGGCGGACTGGCTTGCGATGCGAATAGGGCTGTTGAGCCAAAACCAAAAAGGCCTAAGGCAGGCAACGCCATTGTAGTGGGAGACTCCATTGTGAGAGGTACGGACAGGGGTTTCTGTGGCAACAGACGGGATTCGAGGATGGTGTGCTGCCTTCCTGGTGCCAGGATCCAGGATGTCACGGACAGAGTGCAGAAAATCCTCAAGGGCGAAGGTGAACATCCGGAAGTGGTAGTGCATTTCGGCACAAACGATGTCGGAAATAAGGGGATGAATATTCTGCAGCGTGACTTTAGAGAGCTCGGAAAAATGCTGAAAAGCAGGACCTCCAGGGTTGTTATCTCCGGTTTGCTTCCAGTTCCTCGTGCTGGCGAGAGCAGGAACAGGGAGATACGGGACCTGAACGTGTGGCTCAGGAACTGGTGCGCGGGGCAGGGATTTAGATTCTTAGATCATTGGGATCTGTTTTGGGGTAAGGGGGGACTGTACAAAAGGGACGGATTGCATCTTAACAGGTGTGGGACCAGCATTCTGGCAGGCAGGTTTGCCACTGCTACACGGGTGGTTTTAAACTGAATAAGGGGGGTGGGGTGTCGAATGGGATAGTGGAGGATGGAGTTAAAGGGAAAGGGTTTCTTAAATGTGTGAGCGTAGAGACAGAGGAGTGTAAAATGAGGGTAGAAGCAATAGGTAGCAAGGTGAAAAAGTAAAAGTGGAAGAGACAAAACCAGGGTAAAAATCAAAAAGGGCCACTTTTCAACATAATTGTATAAGGGGTAAGAGTGTTGTAAAAACAAGCCTGAAGGCTTTGTGTCTCAATGCAAGGAGCATTCGTAATAAGGTGGATGAGTTGAATGTGCAGATAGCTATTAATGACTATGATATAGTTGGGATCACGGAGACATGGCTCCAGGGTGACCAAGGCTGGGAGCTGAACATCCAGGGATATTCAATATTCAGGAGGGATAGAGAGAAAGGAAAAGGAGGTGGGGTAGCGTTGCTGGTTAGAGAGGAGATTAACGCAGTGGAAAGGAAGGACATTAGCTTGGAGGATGTGGAATCGGTATGGATAGAGCTGCGAAACACTAAGGGGCAGAAAACGCTGGTGGGTGTTGTCTACAGGCCACCTAGCAGTAGTAGTGAAGTTGGGGATGGCATCAAACGGGAAATTAGAAATGCGTGCGACAAAGGCAAAACAGTTATAATGGGTGACTTCAATCTACATATAGATTGGGTGAATCAAATTGGCAGGGGTGCTGAGGAAGAGGATTTCTTGGAATGTATGCGGGATAGTTATCTAAATCAACATGTAGAGGAACCAACGAGAGAGCAGGCTATTTTAGACTGGGTATTGAGTAATGAGGAAGGGTTAGTTAGCAGTCTTGTTGTACGTGCCCCCTTGGGCAAGAGTGACCATAATATGGTTGAGTTCTTCATTAGGATGGAGAGTGACATTGTTAATTCAGAAACAATGGTTCTGAACTTAAAGAAAGGTAACTTTGAGGGTATGAGACATGAATTGGCCATGATTGACTGGCAATTAATTCTAAAAGGGTTGACGGTGGACATGCAATGGAAGACATTTAAAGACTGCATGGATGAACTACAAAAATTGTTCATCCCAGTTTGGCAAAAGAATAAATCAGGGAAGGTAGTGCATCCGTGGATAACAGGGGAAATCAGGGATGGTATCAAAGCGAAAGATGATGCGTACAAATTAGCCAGAAAAAGCAGCATACCAGAGGACTGGGAGAAATTCAGAGACCAGCAGAGGAGGACAAAGGGCTTAATTAGGAAAGGAAAAATAGATTATGAAAGAAAACTGGCAGGGAACATAAAAACTGACTGCAAAAGTTTTTATAAATATGTAAAAAGAAAGAGATTAGTTAAAACAAATGTAGGTCCCTTGCAGTCAGAAACAGGTGAGTTGATCATGGGGAACAAGGATATGGCGGACCAATTGAATAACTACTTTGGTTCCGTCTTCACTAAGGAAGACATAAATAATCTGCCGGAAATAGTAGGGGACCGCGGGTCAAAGGAGTTGGAGGAATTGAGTGAAATCCAGGTCAGTCGGGAAGTGGTTTTGGGTAAATTGAATGGATTAAAGGCCGATAAATCCCCAGGGCCAGATAGGCTGCATCCCAGAGTACTTAAGGAAGTAGCTCCAGAAATAGTGGATGCATTAGTAATAATCTTTCAAAATTCTTTAGATTCTGGAGTAGTTCCTGAGGATTGGCGGGTAGCAAACGTAACCCCACTTTTTAAGAAGGGAGGGAGAGAGAAAACGGGGAATTACAGACCAGTTAGTCTAACATCGGTAGTGGGGAAACTGCTAGAGTCAGTTATTAAAGATGGGATAGCAGCACATTTGGAAAGTGGTGAAATCATTGGACAAAGTCAGCATGGATTTACGAAAGGTAAATCATGTCTGACGAATCTTATAGAATTTTTCGAGGATGTAACTAGTAGCGTGGATAGGGGAGAACCAGTGGATGTGGTGTATCTGGACTTCCAGAAGGCTTTCG
Source organism: Malacoraja senta (assembly GCA_038087875.1). Lineage (NCBI taxonomy): Eukaryota > Metazoa > Chordata > Chondrichthyes > Rajiformes > Rajidae > Malacoraja > Malacoraja senta. The sequence goes on along the minus strand of JAXLNO010002251.1, from coordinate 95,458 downwards.
ACAAGTTCCCACATAAGAGATTAGTATACAAACTTAAAGCACATGGCATTGGGGGTTCAGTATTGATGTGGATAGAGAACTGGCTGGCAAACAGGAAGCAAAGAGTAGGAGTAAACGGGTCCTTTTCACAATGGCAGGCAGTGACTAGTGGGGTACCGCAAGGCTCAGTGCTGGGACCCCAGCTATTTACAATATATATTAATGACCTGGATGAGGGAATTGAAGGCAATATATCCAAGTTTGCGGATGACACTAAGCTGGGGGGCAGTGTTAGCTGTGAGGAGGATGCTAGGAGACTGCAAGGTGACTTGGATAGGCTGGGTGAGTGGGCAAATGTTTGGCAGATGCAGTATAATGTGGATAAATGTGAGGTTATCCATTTTGGTGGCAAAAACAGGAAAGCAGACTATTTTCTAAATGGTGGCCGACTAGGAAAAGGGGAGATGCAGCGAGACCTGGGTGTCATGGTACACCAGTCATTGAAAGTAGGCATGCAGGTGCAGCAGGCAGTGAAGAAAGCGAATGGTATGTTGGCTTTCATAGCAAAAGGATTTGAGTATAGGAGCAGGGAGGTTCTACTGCAGTTGTACAGGGTCTTGGTGAGACCACACCTGGAGTATTGCGTACAGTTTTGGTCTCCAAATCTGAGGAAGGACATTATTGCCATAGAGGGAGTGCAGAGAAGGTTCACCAGACTGATTCCTGGGATGTCAGGACTGTCTTATGAAGAAAGACTGGATAGACTTGGTTTATACTCTCTAGAATTTAGGAGATTGAGAGGGGATCTTATAGAAACTTACTAAATTCTTAAGGGGTTGGACAGGCTAGATGCAGGAAGATTGCTCCCGATGTTGGGGAAGTCCAGGACAAGGGGTCACAGCTTAAGGATAAGGGGGAAATCCTTTAAAACCGAGATGAGAATAACTTTTTTCACACAGAGTGGTGAATCTCTGGAACTCTCTGCCACGGAGGATAGTCGAGGCCAGTTCATTGGCTATATTTAAGAGGGAACTAGATGTGGCCCTTGTGGCTAAAGGGATCAGAGGGTATGGAGAGAAGGCAGGTACGGGATACTGAGTTGGATGATCAGCCATGATCATATTGAATGGCGGTGCAGGCTCGAAGGGCCGAATGGCCTACTCCTGCACCTAATTTCTATGTTTCTATGTTAAGATAGCGGAGTCTGGGGATATGGGGAGAAGGCAGGAACGGGGTATTTATTGTGGATGAACAGCCATGATCACATCGAATGGCTGTGCTGGCTCGAAGGGCGGATGGTCTACTTGTGCACATATTGTCTATTGATTCGGGGTGCCGAATGGCCTGTTTCCGCGCTGTGTCTCCAAACTAAACTAAACTCAAGGCCAATTGTCTAGAAGAAGTACAAGATTGCACAAATAGCCAACAGGAAGGCATGACGTTGAAGAACAGAGGGATTGGGAGATCGCTACGACTTTGCACCAATGTACGTGTCTTGGTTGTTCGAATAGCACGATTCCACGTGGTCAAGATGGCTTCCGTGGCTTCCCCCCCAACTCCTTGGACCTGCTAGACGATATTGGTAAGGTGTACATGGTCCAAAGAAGACATGGTAGGCCAGTCTTGGATCTCGAAGAGCAAGACTCTTGAGGTTGGGTCTGGCACCTATGAGATCGGCCAATTCATCCGCGTAAGCGATGTAGACCACCTGGATGATGTGGCGTTGGGATTTGACGTACCTGGAACAAAGGCAACGGTTAGTTTGGAGGCTGACGTCTTCCTATAGGAGTCTTCAAGAGATCAGAGACTTACTAACGTCTACAGATGTATCGTAGAAAGGATCTTATCACATGGACCTCGACATACCCCCCCCCCCTCTCTCTCTCTATCTCTCTCTCTCTCTCTCTCTCTCTCTCTCTCTCTCTCTCACACACACACACTCACACACTCTCTCTCTCTCTCTCTCTCTCTCCCTCCCTCCCTCCCTCCCTCTCTCCCTCCCTTCCTCCCTCTCTCCCTCCCTCCCTCCCCCTCTCTCTCTCTCTCTCTCTCTTTCTCGCTCTCCTTTCTGTCAATGACTACGACTCTCAGAGATGGATGGATATATAATTCTATGAATTAAGAATTCCTTTACCTGTTCGACATCTTTTCTTTCTTCGCCATTATGTCCGTGATCATATCGGCTGTCGATGGTAGTTTGACATCCCATAAGAAATTGGAAGAATATATAAAATAATCAGTGTGTATTAATAATTTAGTGCTAAAGGGCTGTATGGTGGCGCAGCGGTAGAGTTGCTGCCTCACAGCGCCAGAGACCCTGTTCCATCCCGATCACGGGTGCTGTCTGTACGGAGTTGGCACGTTCTCCCCGTGACCTGCGTGTGTTTTCTCCGGGCGCTCCGGTTTCCACCCACTCTCCAAAGACGTGCGGGTTTGTAGGTTAATTGGCTTTGGTAAAATTGTAAATTGTCCCCTGGTGTCTGTAGGATAGTGTTAGTTTCGGTCGATCGAGTCCTTGCCGACCAGCGATCACCCGTTCACACATTAGTTTAGATTAGAGATACAACGTGCAAACAGGCCCTTAAGCTCACCGAGTCCGTGCCGACCAGCGATCCCCCCCACACTAACATTATCCTACACACACTAGAGGACAATTTACAATCTTTACCGAAGCCAAATAACCCGCACAGCCGCACGTGTTTGGAGTGTGGGAGGAAACCGGAGAACCGAAAACTGGAGAACCCCCACGCTGGTCACGCGGAGAACGTGCAAACTCCCTATAGACAGCACCCTTAGTCAGGATCGAACCCGGGTCTCAGGAGTGTCAGAGGAAGCCCCGTGAATTATTTCGAGAGGGATGTAAAAACAACGATGTAACGCTGAGGTTCTACAAGGCGCTGGTCAGGCCGCATTTGGGTTATTGTGAGCTGTTTTGGACCCCGTATCTGAGGAAGAATGTGCCGGCTCTGGAGAGGGTCCCGAGGGGTACCCGGACGTGGCGCCGACGGACGAGAAGCCGAAGCAAAGAAGTCGAAGCCAAAGAACCCAATGGAAACGCCGCCGAAACGCCAATAAACCGAAAGAGTACGAAGACGAAACGAAAGGATGGGACACCTAAATTCAAACTAACCGAAAGGGCGGGACGCCTAAAAGCCAACGAACAGAAAAGCAGCGTCGCCTAAAAGCAAACTTATCGAAAGGCAACCGAATAGCAACGAGACGGTAATAAATTAAAAAAAAGTGCTTCTTGTACGAGGGGAGTGTGGGGGGGAAGTGGGAGGAGATAAAAAGGAGAATGTGTGTCCCCCATATCTTCAAAGCGATTTACTGTGCCCCGAGCCTGGGTGTCAGTGTCCGGGGGTCGGGGGGGTGTGGGGTCACCCTGGTGCGGGTGTTGGGGTCCGATGGCGGTGCATCGCAGTCAGTCACCGTGGGACGCTCCCGCCGGTGGAGACAGAGGAGAGAGCGAAGGGGGAGAGAAGGGGAGAGAAAGAAGGGAGAGAGAGGTGGGAGATAGAGAAGGGAGAGAGATGGGGTGAGGAGGAGAAGATAGAGCAGGATAGAGAGAAGGGGAGAGATAGAAGGGAGGGAGAGAGAAGGGAGAGAGAGAGGGGAAAGAGAGAAGAGGGTGAGAGAAGGGGGAGAGAGAGAGGAGAGAGAGAGGGGAAATAGAGAAGAGGGGAGAAAGAAGGGGGAGACGGGAGCGTGGGTCCGTTTTCCCACACAAGCCATAGGTGACTGGGCAATTTGACCCCAAGCACCAAGTTGAAAGCGGCCGAAGGTACGCATCCCTCGGGACACACACACGCACGCACGCACACACGCACGCACGCACGCACGCACGCTCGCACGCACGCACGCACACACACACACACACACACACACACACACACACACACACACACACACACACACACACACACACACACACACACACACACACACACACACACACACACACACACACACACACACACACACACACACACACACACACACACACACACACACACACACACACACACACACACACACACACACACACACACACACACACACACACAGAGGGATTGGACACGCTAAAGGCAGGAAACATGTTGGGGAAGTCCAGAACCAGGGGCCACAGTTTAGGAATAAGGGATCGGCCATTTAGTACTGAGATGTGGAGGAACTTTTCCACCCAAAGAGTTGTGAATCTGTGGGATTATCTGCCACGGAATGCAGTGGAGACCAATTTACTGGATGTTTTCAAGTGAGAGTTAGATTTACCTCTTCGGGCTAACGGAATCAAGGGATATGGAGAGAAAGCAGGAACAGGGTACTGATTGTGGATGATCAGCCAGGACAACATTGTGGGCGGAATGGCATACTCCTGCACAAAATGCTGCATCTCCGATGAACGTGGACAGGTACAAAGTGCTGGAGTAACTCAGCGGGTCAGGCAGCATCTCTGGAGAACGTGGACAGGTACAGAGTGCTGGAGTAACTCAGCGGGTCAGGCAGCATCTCTATAGAACGTGGACTGGTACAAAGTGCAAGAGGAACTCAGCGGGTCAGGCAGCATCTCTGGAGAACGTGGGCCGGTACAGAGTGCTGGAGTAACTCAGCGGGTCAGGCAGCATCTCTGGAGAACGTGGACAGGTACAAAGTGACGAGTAACTCAGCGGGTCAGGCAGCATCTCTGGAGAATGTGGACAGGTACAAAGTGACGAGTAACTCAGCGGGTCAGGCAGCATCTCTGGAGAGACGTTTGGCGTCGAGACCTTCTTGTGCATGCGCATATATATATATATATATAGCACACACACACGTACACAGACCACACATGTGATTCTTTAACTAGATCTACACATACCTTCAGTCGAATTTATTTCATAAGATTGAAATCCTCAGCGTAAGCCCTGATGTAACGAAGGATTTTAGAGTTGTGCATGGTTGGGATAATCATCAGGAATCGGAAAATCGCTGAAACACATCATCTCTTTGGAGGTATTAATGATCAACGTCTTATAAATACCTGGTTGCTCGATGGAGTTCTCCTGATCAAAGGAATAGTTAGATTCACAGTCACAGAGTGATACATCACGGAAACAGGCCCTTCTGCCCAACTTGCCCACAACGGCCAACATGCCCAGTCTGCACTAGTCCCACCTGCCCGCGTTTGGCCCATATCCCTCCAAACATGTCCTATCCATGTACCTGTCCAAGTGTTGAGATAGTCCCTGTCTCAACTACCTCCTCCGGCAGCTCGTTCCATACACACACCACCATCTATGTGGAAAAGTTGCCCATCAGAGTCCTTCTAAATCTTTTCCTCTTCACCTTAAACCCATGTCCTTTGGTCCTCGATTCCCCTACTCTGGGCAAGAGACTCTGTGTGTCTACCCGATCTATTCCTCTGGTGATTTTGCACACCTCTATAAGATCACCCCTAATCCACCTGAGCTCCAAGGAATAGAGTCCCAGCTTGCCCCAACCTCTCCCCCTCGAGTCCCAGCAAAATCGTCGTAAATCTTCCCTGATTCGTTTCAAGCTTGACGATATCCTTCCTTTTACACGGTGCCCAAAACTGAACACAATACTCTAAATGCAGCCTCACCAACGTCTTGTACAACTGCAACGTGACCTCCCAACTTCTATACTCAATAATCTGAATGACGAAGGCCAAATCGCCAAAAGCCTTGTAGAACACCTGCGACTCGTCCTTCTGCTATCTTCATGAGCTCTCTCTTGAAAGTATCCAGAGAACCGGCCTCCACCGCCCTCTGAGGCAGATAATTCCACAGACTTACAACTCTCTGTGAGAAAAAGTGTATCCTCGTCTCCGTTTTAAATAGCTTACCCCTAATTCTTAAACTGTGGCCCCTGGATCTGGACTCCCCCAACATCGCGAACATGTTTCCTGCCTCTAGCGTGTCCAAACCCTTAACAATCTAATATGTTTCAATAAGATCCCCCTCATCCTTCTAAACTCCAGAGTGTACAAGCCCAGCCGCTTCATTCTCTCAGCATATGACAGTCCCGCCATCTTGCGAATTAACCTTGTAAATCGACGCTGTACTCCCCGAATAGCAAGAATATCCTTCCTCAAATTAGTGGACCAAAACTGCATACAATATTCCAGGTGTGGCCTCATTGGGGGCCTGTACAACTGCAGAAGGACCTCTTTGCTCCTATACTCGACTCCTCTTTTTATAAAAGCCAACATGCCATTCACTTTCTTCACTGACTGTACCTGCATGCTTACTTTCATAGACTAATGAACAAGGACCCCCAGATCCCGTTCTACTCCCCCTTTTCCCAACGACGCAATTTATATAGAATTCTGCCTTCCTGTTTTTTTTTTTTTTTCTTTTTTTTTTATTTGTTTTTTTAGAAGTACATTACATTACAACCACATACATTAGTACTCGTCACTTATGTCTTCTTACAATTAATGTACTCCATTTATTTTTTACACTAGAAAAGGAAAAGATTGAAAGAAAGAAGAAAGTGAAGGAAAAAGTGAGAGTGTAGAAAATGTGACAACAAAAAGGACGAAGACCCTATAAGAACAAAATTAAAAACAAAAGAAAATGAGTTAAGAAATAGACCCTAGACAAGAAAGAGAAAGAGAAAGAGGAAAAAGAGAGAAACAAATATTTTTATGAGCATCACGCAAATGGGACATACCAACTCTTCAACTATCATCCCCCCTTACCTGACCTCATTTTTTTTTAAGGTACCTTTGCACCCTATATTTGTAATAATTCTATAAATGCAGACCACGTCAGGTGGAAGTGATCTGGTTTACCTGCTACGAGGAGTCTTATCTCTTCTAGGTGTAATGTTTCGAACATATTTGAAATCCACATGTTTATAGTTGGTATTGGAGCCTTCTTCCAAAATGTTAGAATTAGCTTTTTTCCAGTTATTAACCCATAGTCTATTAGTTTCTTTTGAAACACATTTAGTTCTGGACCATCTTCCGTTATTCCGAAGATAATCCATTCTGCTTTGGGTATCAGTCTTATTTTAAATAATTTTGTAAAGATTTCGAAAATTTCATTCCAAAATTTTTGAATTTTTGTACAGAAAACGAATGAGTGCGCTATAGTAGCTTCTTGGGATTGACATTTATCACAAATAGATGATACATTTGGGAAAATTTTATGAATTTTAGTTTTCGAATAATATAATCTATGTAAAATTTTAAATTGTATTAAAGTGTGTCTTACATTAATCGAACATTTATGCACGTTTAATAAGTGTTCATTCCAACTTTCCTTTGAAATTTTAATAGCTAACTCTTGTTCCCAGTCTCTTCTGATACCCTCCGTAGATGGTATTTGTACATTTAAGATAATATTATACAAATATGATATTAAGTTTGCTGATTCAGCTTTTATCTGCATTGCCTCATCCAATACATCTGCTGGGTTATTATAATGATCTTTTGTATATTTTTTCAAATAGTCGCATATTTGAAAATATTTAAAATATTGATTATTTCCGAGTTTATATTTTATTTGTAATTGTTGAAATGAAAGTAATTTTCCAGTTTCATACAAGTCACCGAGCGTTTTAATTCCTAGTCTATCCCAATGTGTAAAAGCTTTATCTATAATAGAGGGATTAAATGAAGGGTTATTAACTATAGGTAATAAAAGTGATAAATTTCTTAATTTTAAATTTTGTTTTATTTGTTTCCAAATTCGGATTGTACTATGAATAATTGGGTTCTTATTATAATTTATTATTCAGTTTCATTGGAGAGAGGAGGATCGCTCCAATGTTTCCAGAGGAGCAATCCTCTTTCTCCATTACAATCCAGTCCACTTGCTGGGCGGAGTTATCCATCAGTTGAATCATATTTTTAACATTTACTGACCAATAATAATACATAAAATTAGGTAGTGCTAAACCCCCTAATACTTTAGGTTTATTCAGATGAGTTTTTTGTATTCTATGTGATTTATAGTCCCATATAAAATTAGTGATATCTGAGTCGAGTTTTTAAAAAAAATATTTGGTAAGCATATAGGAATCGATTGAAATAGGTATAAAATTTGTGGTGGAAAGATCATTTTTATTGCATTTATTCGGCCTATTAAAGACATCGGGAGCGTTTTCCAGAATTTAATTCGTGTGTTTAATTTATTAAGTAGGGGATCAAAATTTGCCTTAAACATACCTTGATATGTTCTAGTAATTTCGATTCCCAAGTATTTAAATTTTTCTGTAGCTATTTTAAAAGGGAATTTTAAAAGATGTGTTGAATGTTTCGGTTTTATTGACATAATTTCACTTTTATTCCAATTTATTCTATCCAGAAAAAGATCCAACGTCTTCAATTAAACTTAATTCCTGTTTTTTGCCACCAAAGTCGATAACCTCACATTTATCCACATTAAAATTCATCTGTCATGCCTCTGCCCACTCACCCAACCTGTCCAAGTCACCCTTCATTCTCATAGCATCCTCATCACAGTTCACACTGCCACCAAGTTTTGTGTCATCTGCAAATTTGCTAATGTTACTTTGAATCCCTTCATCCAAATCATTGATGTATATTGTAAATAGCTGCGGTCCCAGCACCGAGCCTTACGCTACCCCACTAGTCCCACTGCCTGCCATTCTGAAAGGGACCCGTTAATCTCTCCTCTTTGTTTCCTGTCTGCCAACCGATTTTCTATCCATGTCCGCACTCTAGCCCCAATACCATGAGCCCTATTTTTTCCCACAAATCTCCTATGATGGACCTTATCAAATGTATCTCCTATGTGGTACCTTATCAGATGCATCTCCTAGATCCTCATTGAAATTTCACGAAATAGTGAAAGGCCTGGATAGAGTGGATGTGGAGAGGATGGTTCCACTAGTTGGAGAGTCTGGGACCAGAGATCACAGCCTCAGAATAATAAGATTAAACGAGAACTTACCAGTTTGAAGTTTGATCTTTATTTTATGAGGAGTGACGTTGATGGATTAAGTGAAGAACCCGCCAGCACGCATGCGCGCCATTCTTCAAAGCAGCGGTGTGAAATCACAAATAACAGTTGTTGAACTAAACATAGAAAGATTAGAGAAGACTATAACTACCAGCTAATCTTTATGATACGAGGGTTGGGAGCGGAGGGCACGTAATCCCTCAACGTTACTCCTCATAAAATAAAGATCAAACTTCAAACTGGTATGTTCTCGTTTAATCTTACTATTTTACTTCGGAGTCACGTGAGTGACTACGTGGAAATTTCAAAGCTCTGTGACTTCATGCCGCAATAACGAGTCCACGCGTCACACACTGTGTTAATTGACCAAGGAGGAGTAAAAATACAATGCATTCAGACATGACATAGTTTTAAAGCATGCTGATGCTTTTATTAATAACATAAATAATAATGACCCCTAACACTCGGGGTAAATTATAAGACAGAATTTAAAATATAATCCGCAAACACCGCTGGCCTGGTAATGGGTTTGTCATAGAATATCTGAAAAGTTCTTTCACTAGACCATCCTGCCGCTGCAAGGATGTGGTCCGTAGGAACTTCCAACCCTTTCGCTGGCGATGTCGATGCAGCCCTAGTGGAATGAGATTTAAAACATCAGTGTCCACCCCTGCCCAGGCCAACACCTGTCTTAGCCACCTTGAGATGGTTTGCACTGACACTCTTCTGTGAGGGTTTTTTATGACTGATAAGTAATGCCAATTCAGTGCCCCTGAGGTTTTTTGTGACCTTGATATATTGTAGCAAATGAGTGACTACACATAAACGAAGGTCTATGGGATATGCTACGAATTCCAATCTGAGACCTGACGCCCCTGGTCTGCTCTGCTTGATTAATTCATATACGTAGAAAGTTATTTTATTAGCAGATGTTATCATTGTGTCCAGGCACAATTTATGTAGCGACTGGACCCGTTGCGCCGAAACTAGCGCCATAAGCATGACTACTTTATGAGTTCGCTTGACCAGTGACAGGGATGATGCTGGAGTCCACCCCCGAAGCAGCGTCAGTACAATGCTTACATCCCAAATCTCCGAGTACCGAGGTTTGGGAGGATTGGTGTTAAAAATACCCTTCATGAGATTCGACACCAGTGGGTGAGACCCGACAGCGAGGTGTCCCGACCCGGGCCATAAATATGAAGATAATGCACTTCTTGCACAATTGATGGCACTGTAACCCAGTCCTTCATCAAAATAAAGACTGGACAAAAACTCTTACACATCTGTCACACGTACTGTGTTATACATGATATTAGACCGTGAACACAACTTCTCCCATTTCCTAATATAGGAGATATACTGTTTTTTGGTGGTATCCCTCCAAGATGCCGTGATCATGTTCAAGGTTCGATCCGTCAGTCCAAGCCCAAGAAAAGGTCTCTTCAGACTGCAAATTAATAAATTTATCCGGTCATGGCATGGGTACCTTTCCCCTGTTACAGGATGAACCAGCAAATCATAGCGTTTAGAAACGGTCATACAGGGTTCTGATATCATACCAAGAACCAAAGGGAACAATGGCTGAGTAGGCCAGTCGGGTACTACCAAGATACCTGACGCAGTGCCTTGTTGGATCTTTTGCAAGACCCGACTGATGAGGCAGAATGTAGGCAATGCATAGAAAAACAATTCTCCACAGTGTAGCGAGAACGCATCCATCGCCACTGCCACAGGGTCTGGTTCCCATGCAACATACATTGGCAATTGGTGATTAAGCCTGGATGCGAATAGATCGATATCCGGCGTTCCATACCGAGAAATAATGTCGGCGAAAACTTTGCGGTCCAACATCCATTCGATGTTGTCATTAAATTTTCGTGACCTGGTGTCCGTCACTATATTAAACTTACCTGGAAGGAAGGTAGCTGACACCCAAATATTTCTTTTAATACACCAGTGCCAAATAAGGTTCGCCAATTTATCACAGGATACTGACTTAATTCCACCCATGTGATTAATATATGCCACCGCCGTGGTGTTGTCAACCTGAAGTTGAACGTGTAAATGATGCATTTCTGTACAGTAAGCCTTTAGCCCATAAAATGCACCCAACATTTCTAAATAATTAATACCATGTGACTTGAGCAATGATGATTCATGCATATCCCATCTGCCACCGCAACTAGAGATGGTATTAGTAGCACCCCAACCTTGGTTGCTAGCATCGGTTTGTAAAATATCCGAAGAACTGCTGATTACAATGGTATTGGAAGAATGCCGAATGTCGGGTATCCACCATTGCAATTCAGAAATAGCATTGGCTGGTAACCGCATAGGTTGGTCAAAATGACCAGCATGATTTTTGTGTGCTTGTACCCTTGCACGTTGTAAATTTTGATAATGCAAGGGTCCAAATTGTGCGGCTGGAAATGCCGCCACTAACTTGCCAATTACCCTGGCTACTTGTCGAATAGATGGCAGCTCAACAACCACAAGGGTGTGTTAAAGAAGGAACTGCAGATGCTGGAAAATCGAAGGTACACAAAAATGCTGGAGAAACTCAGCGGGTGCAGCAGCATCTATCGAGCGAAGGAAATAGGCAACGTTTCGGGCCGAAACCCTTCTTCAGACTGATAGGGGGTGGGGAGAAGAAAGGAAAAAAGGAAAAAGGCGGAGGAGGAGCCCGAGGGCTGGGGGAGGGGAGGAGACAACCAGATGGCTGATGAAGGGGAGGGGTCAGCAAGGGCTAGCAGAATTGGGAGAATTCAATGTTCAAGCCCCCAGGATGTAGACTGCCCAAGCGGAATATGAGGTGCATTTCCTCCAATTTACGGTGTTGCTCGCTGTGGCCATGGAGGAGACCCAGGACAGAGAGGTCAGATACGGAATGGGAGGTGGAGTTGAAGTGCTGAGCCACCGGGAGTTCAGGTTGGTTATTGCGGACCGACCGGAGGTGTTCGGCGAAACGATCGCCAAGCCTCCGCTTGGTCTCACCGATGTAGATCAGCTGGCATCTAGAGCAGCGAATGCAATAGATGAGGTTGGAGGAGATGCAGGTGAACCTCTGTCGCACCTGGAACGACTGCTTGGGTCCTTGAATGGAGTAGAGGGGGAGGTGAAGGGACAAGTGTTGCATCTCTTGCGGTTGCAAGGGAAAGTACCAGGGGAGGGGGTGGTATGGGAGGGAAGGGAAGAATTGACAAGGGAGTTACGGAGGGAGCGGTCTCTGCGGAAGGCAGACATGGGGGAGATGGGAAGATGTGGCGAGTGGTGGGGTCACGTTGGAGGTGGCTAAACTGACGGAGGATCACTTGTTGTATGTGACGGCTGGTGGGGTGAAAGGTGAGGACTAGGGGGACTCTGCCCTTGTTGTGAGTGGGGGGATGGAGAGAGAGAGCAGTGTTGCGGGGTATGGCAGAGACCCTGGTGCGAGCCTCATCTATGGTGGAGGAGGGGAACCCCCGTTCCCTGAAGAATGAGGACATTTCAGATGCCCTGGTGTGGAACGCCTCATCCTGGGAGCAGATGCGGCATAGACGGAGGAAATGGGAGTGGGGGATGGAGTCCTTACAGGAAGCAGGGTGGGAAGAAGTGTAGTCCAGATAGCCATGGGAGTCTTTAGGTTTGTAGTGGATGTCGGTAAGGAGTCTATCACCTGCGATGGAGATAGTGAAGTCAAGGAATGGTAGGGAAGTGTCGGAAATGGTCCAAGTGTATTTGAGTGCCGGATGGAAGTTGGTGGTGAAGCGGATGAAGTCAGTCAGTTGTGTGTGGGTGCAGGATGTGGCACCAAAACAATCATCGATGTAGCGGAGGTAGAGGTCGGGGATGGGGCCCTGGTACGCATTGAACAGGGTGTAACAGGCCTATTCTATTTCCAATCTCTTGCTCCAGGGCAGAGTCACAGACATGTGAAGAGAGTTAATAGTAAACCCTAAATAATCAATCACCGTGCATGGTGTCATCTGGACGGATGAGAAACTCAAATTTCTCAAACAAGAGTTTAGTGGCTGAAACAGCTAATTTTGCTATTTCCAGAGTTTTCCCAATGATTAAAATATCATCTAGGTATGCCATGACAATATATTTTTGAACTCTAAGAAGCGCAAGTGCCGGTTTTAATATTTTGGTAAACAGTGTGGGGGCTGATGTTAACCCATTAGGCAATGCTTTGAACTGCCACAGTTGCTCCATCCAGTTAAACTTCAAATACCTCCCGTGATCCCTATGAATGGGTACCGAATAGTATGCATCTTTGAAGTCGATACATGCCATAAAGCATCCTTTGGAAATCAAATGTTCGGCAGTAACAAAAGTTTCAATTTTTAAATGTTTATACTGCACAAAAGCATTAAGCTCAGACAGATCCAGGATGATGCGGCATCCACCATCTTTTTTTCTCGTTGTAAAGATATTAGAAACAAATTCGTGAGAGTCATGCCGTGACCTCTCAACAACCCCTTTTGAATGCAACTTTCTGCATGCACCACCAAACCTTCCTGCTGTGAATGCCTGTTATGTGGTGACACATTATGAAGGAACTCAATTTTATATCCCTGTACACTGTGCAGTATAAACGGGTCAGAAGTTATAGAACTCCACGCATTCCAAAACAAGTGTAACCTTCCACCAACGTGTAAATAATCTACACACCCCATGTTCCGGAAGGAACCAGACACACCTACCTCCATGGTTACTTGTGGGTTTGTATTTATTTCTTCCGCCCCCGAGTCCTGGGGGGTAGAGGTGCTGGAATGCGGGAATGGTGCATCTTCCAAGAAGGCCGTTCTGGGCCTTGGCCTAAAAAAAGACCTTTGTCCATGATACACGGCCTTCGAGCTTTCACCAGCCTCAGGATACCGTTTTCTGCTGGTGGATGCATAGGGGTGCTGCCGCCGAAATTGAGGGGTCTTGCTGGTTGACGGCGGCTTCATCAGGCCGACAGCTTTTGCCTCTTCATCAAGGTCTTTGACTTGTTTCGGTAGGCTGTCCCCGAACAACAAATTTGGCGGCTGGATGTTGCTTGCTTTACACAACCCCGCAAACTTGGGGTTTATGGCAGGTCGGATGGCACTTTTTCTAAAACAGTTAATCTCAAAATGGGCATTGCACATCAGTGCTAGAGCATCTTGCTGCTCATCCGATAAAGGTCCTCCATCGACAGACCTGGCAAACGCCGTTATGCCTGAAGCCACTAATTTGAGAATTTTCTGGATATTAATTTCTTGGGCCCTGATGCCCCCTCCAATGTATACGCAAATTGAATTATTCACGGCTGGAACATTCAGCGATGTACAATTTGCAGGTGCCATGTATTTGGCGGCTGCTTCAGTCATCGCCTGCTCCTGCAGCTGGTGGGAAGTAAGATAATTGATACTCGCAGCCAGCTGTTCCTGCAACGGTTCCCCTGTTTGTTAGGGGACTGCGAATCTGGAAACCGTGGTAGGCAGATTCCGAGCTTCGTGCACCCCAAACACACTTGAACCTTCTTCAGCCATTGCCCCGAATTCGGAGTCAGACCAGTACTGGCTCCGTTCACTCCCCTCCGTGGAGCGGGAGACACTGTGCAGCCCTGCACCAGGCGCTGCCGTGGGCTCCCGAGGAGACCCACACTGACCCTGCTCCGACTGCTGGAGCATGTCATGCTGGAGCAATTTCTCCATTAAATGCTCCATTCGAGCTAAACGCCATAGGGCGCTATCTGCCGAAGGAGTTGAGTCTTCCTAGCCTGACTCATCAGAGTCCACAGGCCGGTCTGTTTTACGTTTGGATTTACCCCCTTTCTGGGGAACCACCGCCGATTCCAAAGGTACCACCTGACTCAGGTGGAGAATTTCCGCGGTCCTCCGCATCCTGTTTTGCCGCGGTCCGCTTGGACTTAGCGCTTAATTTATACGTTGACTGGAAAACCAACGTCCTGCAAACGAATTTGCAGAACAAACGACCTCAGAATAAGTTAAACTTACCTGGAGAGTCCGTTTAAACTTACCGCTGTAGGAGCAGCGCGCCTACCAGCCGGTTGCTGCGCCATGCGTTAGACGATATGACGCGCATACGGGCTGGCGGGTTCTTCACGTAGTCACTCATGTGAGTCCGAAGTAAAATTAAAAGAGGGCGGTGAATCTGTGGGATTCTCTGCCACAGACGGCGGTGGAGGCCACAAATCAGTGGATATATTTAAGGCAGACATAGATAGATTGCAGTTTAGTACGAGTGTCAGGGGTTATGGGGATAAGGCAGGAAAATGGGGTTAGGAGGGAGAGATAGATCAGCCACGATTGAATGGCGGAGTGGACTTGCCCGATGGGAGAGGGGAGGAGAGGGTGTGAGCGGGGTTGAGACTGGATCTTGTTTTAGCTTCTGGCCTTGCCGAGGCAGGCATAGTTACCTGGTAGTTCCAATATCCACCAATATCATTGCTCCTTATAAAGCAGGTCGACTGTAAACCTTCATCAAGGCAACACGTTACAGACGTTAATCCACTCGCTCCGTCTCCAATAATCGCAATGCGCTTTGCGATCTTCATCTATGGAACCGAAGATAGAATATCGTTACACCAGCTTCGAGTCATAGAGTGATGCAGTGTGCAAACAGGCCCTTCAGCCCACACCGGCCAACATGTCCCATCTACACGAGTCATAGAGTGACATAGCGTGGAAACAGGCCCTTCAGTCCACACCGGCCACCGTGCCCCATCTACACAAGTCATAGAGTGATACAGTGTGGAAACAGGCCATTCGGCGCAACGTGCCCACACCGGCCAACATGCCCCATCTATACCAGTCATACAGTGATACAGTGTGGAAACAGGCCCTTCAGCCCAACTTGCCCACACCGCCCAACATGTCCCGTCAACACTAGTCAAAGCGTGATACATTGTGGAAACAGGCCCTTCAGCCCAACTTACCCACACCGCCCAACATGCCCCATTTAAACTAGTCATAGAGTGATACAGTGTGGAAACAGGCCCTTCAGCTCAACTTGCCCACACCGACCAACATGGCCCATCTACAATAGTCAACGAGTCATAGAGTGATACATTGTGGAATCAGGCCCTTCGGCCCAACTTACCCACACCGGCAACATGCCGCAGCTTTCGCAACTTAAACAGTGCTTGCTACTGCAACAGCTTCTGCACGCATTAACCCTCGCAGTCGAACTGACCATTATTAAGTGCAATGCCCTGACAAGTGGCCACTACAGAGTCTCCCGGGGAATGCCCCAGCTGACAATATTGCCCACACAGCAGATTATGAATTCTGCACCTTGGTCCCCACAGAACCAAAGGTTATAGCAGACAGAACGGCTATTTCTGACAGGAGTATGTAAAGTTAATTAATTATGTTGTGAGGATCGTTGAGAATTGTAAGAAAACAGCAACAATGTGCTTCAACTTGGTTTGTGTGTAAAATGTAAATCAAGACAAATGTATTTGTGACAATTGAAGAGAATGTGGAAAGTAGCTTACACTTTGAAGTTTTTAATAAAATGAACTGTGTTTAACAGAGAGAGAGAGTCCAGTGTGTTTTGGGTTGAGATCGTTCTTCAGTATGTGTTGTATTTATGAATAAAGGATGAACATTTTGGTGAATGTTTTTTTTTAATGTCTTGGCCAGAAAACGTATTGGAGCACTGACCTTGGCTAGCAAAGCAACGTTTTAGCTGTGATTCAATGTAATTACGTAAGGAAATTAAATCCTGTATCTCCGGTGGTATAACCTCAAGGTTATGTAAAATGGCTTGCTAACAAATATGTATGCACCTTGTCTACAGGACACCAACATTGTTTTTCTTAAATAATATTTAAGAAGTATATGGCTTCTGTTTTATAATTTTCCAAAGCTAGCTTGGTCAATGTTAGCAACACAACAGCACAAGACATAGTGCCTTTGCCTGATAATATCATATATTAAAATGTAAATTTCTCAATTTTGGGTGTATCAAAGGTTAACAGTTTTGCATGATTTGTTTCAGGAGTGTATAATTGTGAATATCTGAGATTTAACATATTGCGTGAGGTGTGGAAATTTGTGAATGAATGTCACAGAAAGAGGATGTGGAGTGAGTGAGTTTAAAAACTGTTACTTGTTTGTGGAACCGGTTCTGGATGAATGTTGAATTAATCATATAATTAAGATGAAATAGGGTGTCAGTGAATGAGCTTGCTCGTTTACGTGATAAATCTTTGTAGGGTCTCTTGTGTTTTAAAATGTAGTGTCTGTTTAAGAAGTTGCAGCTGTCTGGCCGTTGAGCCTGGGAAAAGTTATTTTCTTTTCCTTTGGTCTTTGGAAATGTATTGGCGATCTATGTGGAAATTTACTGTGTTTTCTCTGTCTTCTCAACATTTATTAATCAGCGGATGTGGCTCAGCAAAGAGAGTTGATTTTCTTCGCCGCCTAAGGATTGTTGAATTTGTCTGTATTTTAAGTTTAATTTCTTCCTGTTTCTTACCTTTTGAATTGAATTCAAGAGACATCTGAATTGCACACTGGCCACGTGAAATTCAGATTGAGGTGTTGGATGGGAATTGGGAATCATGTTTTAATTGTTTTTTCTTTATAATTACCTATTTTAAAGGGTCTGCCTTGTAATTAGTTTAAGAGTTGAAGTAAAGCCTTGACTGACACTGGACAGGGCCTTAGTGTGAATTACTTACATATGCAGAGCAATTGACCCGAACCTTGTTAGTCTTAAAGAAACCACTGAACCAGAGAAACGCAGAAACCACTATCAGCTGAATCCATAACGACGAATCTTTACAACCAGGAGATCACTAACTGATAAGAAATTGGGATCGGGGGAAATTGGGAGAACGGTGGAAGGAGCCCTTCCCAGTACTACTGACTACACCTACCTACAGTGAATGTCAAAAATAATGCTCGTTGGAATAATTGCGAAATAATTGGAAAATGGAAAACGGAAGTATGAACATGGATGTCCTCCTGCAAGACTGGAGGTAAAAGGAAGCCATACATAATTTATGTTTTAAATACGCCAGTATTTACAGTATCTTGTTAAAACCAGCCATGAACATAAGCGATTGCACTGCACAGAATTATATATGTGCCTCCCTAATTCCAGATATTTTGAACGAGTCTCCCTCTGGTTTAATAAACTTGAACAATTAACAGTGACCCCTTATTTCTTCTTTGGAGTCACGGTTTTAGGAATAAAACCAAAGAGGTCGATTTGAAATGAGGGACACCTCTGAGTCACATTTAATCGTAGCTACTTGACCTTCAGCAACAGTGAAAGAAGTGGTAAAACTGATAAATGACTGAAGGACAAACAGACAATTCATGTTTACAAGTTGCCAATGACACACAAGGAAAGATCACATGGGTCAGAAAGGAATGGAACACTATGAAAAGCAACAGCTGACTACTACGGCTCTGGTACAAGTACCCTACAAACTATGGACAACGCATTATAATCATGTGGGATGAGTGTATTCAGCCCCTGAACATAAACTGACTATAAAAAAGGGGTGCTGCTTTGTCATGAATTTAAAAAATATTGACTGGCTCAGGAGGCTGAAGAAGGGATAGCTCTCGTCTTTATAATTGACATGGTTGTCTTTATTGCAACGAGCACTATTAGTGAAAATGCAAAGTCTGTGTAATAGACCCCGAAATTGGGAAGACGTATTGAATGGTGTTTTGTCTAAGACCTGAGAGCTATTGTAAATATTCCTTTAGTACCTGATAGAAACATAGAAACATAGAAAATAGGTGCAGGAGGTGGCTATTCGGCCCCTCGAGCCAGCACCGCCATTCATTTTGATCATGGCTGATCGTCCCTTATCAATAACCCGTGCCTGCCTTCTCCCAATATCCCTTGACTCCACTAGCCTGTAGAGCTCTATCTAACTTTCTCTTAAATCTATCCAGTGATTTGTCCTCCACTGCCCTCTGTGGCAGGGAATTCCATAATTTGGTGAAAAGGTTTTTTCTCACCTCAGTCTTAAATGACCTCCCCTTTATTCTAAGAGAGTGGCCCCTGGTTCTGGACTCGCCCAACATTGGGAACATCCTTCTAAACTCCAGTGAATACAAGCCGAGCCTTTTCAATCTTTCCTCATATGACAGTCCCGCCATCCCAGGGATCAATCTCGTAAACCTACGCTGCACTGCCTCAATCACAAGGATGTCCTTCCTCAAATTAGAAGACCAAAACTGTACACAATACTCCAGATGTGGTCTCACCAGAGCCCTATACAACTGCAGAAGAACTTGTTTACTCCTCTACTGAAATCCTCTTGTTATGAAGGCCAACATTCCATTCGCTTTCTTTACTGCCTGCTGTACCTGCACGCCAACTTTTAGTGACTGGTGTACAAGGACACTCATGTCTTGCTGTACCTCCTCCTTACCTAACCTAACCCCATTGAGATAATAATCTGCCCCCTTGTTTTTGCCGCCATTTTGCCTGTCGTTTCCAAGGGGAAGGATGTAGATGATATATGCATGTGCCTTTAATATAGTGACCTCAGCACTACTAACCACTCCCCATATCACAAGTATAACTACAACCTCCCCACCCACAGATCGCTCTCTAGTTCCTGTGACAGCCACGTACAGCTAGTGCAATATGTAATGCTCCAGTATGAATAAAGATAGTAAAGTAACGATGTGTCGTTATAGCTTCTTTACATGGTGTCATACCTCTTACCTTGCGCCTCCTGTCTATCGGTTTATCATTTAATTTTGTCCCAGTTTTTTGTTTCCCTACCTTCTCATTTCCTCGTTATGGCCACTTCTGCCCGTAAGCCTGATGTGCTCGTTTTCGATTCAGACATTGCCCATCGATGGGATGTCTTCAAACGTGACTTTGACCACTATGTCACGATCGCTCATGCTGCCGCCACCCCCAGAGCTCACAGCCTCTCTGCTTCTCAACTTGGCTGGTCCTGAGGCCCTGGCTCGCTCAGACTTCTTCGTCTACGCTGAGGGAGAATCTGCTCGGGACCCGGTATGTCTGGTGGCTAAATTTAATGCTATTTGTGACATTCCAACAAACTGCATCTTAGAACGTTTTAAACTGTTCGCGCGGCGTCAGCTCCCTGGGGAATCTGCAGAAAACTATGTCGCTGCGCTGCGGCACCTGGCCAGGCGCTGCCGCCTCAACACGCTGACCCCCTAGGAGATTATTAGGGACCTTCTGGTTTACGGTCTCCGCGACGATAAGCTCAGGGCCGAACTTTTGCGGAGGCCCGATCTGACTTTCAACGATGCAATGCACGCCACCCGCTTGGCTGAGGCTGTCACCTCGGCGGTGACACCGGCTGACCATGAGATTAACCTTGCCAGCACTTCCAGCCGTCTGATGAACACGCCCCGGTCGCGACCCCCGGGGTCGCTCACTGCTCAAGGGGGACGTGCCCCGGGGTTCGGAACTGCTCCCGGGGGACGTGCCAGGCAAAGGTGCCCTAATTGTAACTTCACCACTCATCAATACAATGTATGCCCTGCCTTGGGTAAAACGTGTAATGTCTGCAAGAAATTGAACCATTTCGCTGCTGCCTGTCGTTCCCGTGGGAAGCCTTTCGCTGCTCCGAGGTGCATTTTAAACAACTTGGTACAAGCTGATAGTGAGCTCAGCTCCCCGTGCTATTTCGACGGACAGTCTGTATCTGAATCCGACTCCTCTCAGGGGGAGAACAGCCTGTTTGCGGTGTTGGGCGCACCTGCTAAGATAACAGACCCTTCAGTGCGAGTAACTGTGAACAACTCGACCTTCACTGCTAAGATTGATACCGGGGCGGTTGCGAACGTTATGTCAACAACACTCTTCAAAAAGATAAGAACTAATGAGCAGGTTTTTTCTGACAGCTCAACTTTCCATGCCTACGGGGGAGGGGTTCTTACTCCTGTGGGCAAGGCTACGCTAAGCTGCAAGATACTGGAGTCTTCTTGGCCCCTCGCCTTCTATCTCCTCGATCAAAAATTACCCTGCTGGGTGTCCAGGCATGCCAGGAAATGGGCCTTGTATCCTTCCACCGTGACATTCACCAGGTGCAGGCCCTCGTGGACCCGTTGGCCGAATACCCCGACCGCTTTGATGATGAGCTGGGCAAACTGCCCTGCAACTGCAAGATTGCAGTAGACCGCAAGGTCGAACCAGTGGTCAATGCACCTCACCGTGTCTCCTTCGCCATGAAGGCCAGAGTGGAGTCGACGCTACACAGTATGGTAAAAATGGGCATCCTAAAGGCGGTCATCGAGCCCACCAGGTGGGTCTCCACCATGGTTGTTGCCGCGAAAAAGGACAAAAGCGAGATACGCATTTGCATCAACCCCAAAGACCTCAACCTGGCCATTAGACGCCCACACTACCCTATGAGAACGGTAGAGGAAGTCGCTGCACAGGTTGGTCCTGCAACGGTCTTTTCTGTCCTCGATGCCAAAAGCTCCTTCTGGCAAATACCACTTGATGGGCAGTCCTCCATCTTGACAACTTTCGCCACCCCCTTCGGCAGATTTCCGTTTCTCCGAATGCCATTCGGAATCAACTCTGCCAGCGAGGTATTCCAACGGACAATGGAACAGCTGTTTACCGATCGACCGTGCGCCATCATCGTTGACGACATCCTCGTTTACGGTAAGGATGTCGCCGAACACGACTTCAACCTCCGCCAGGTCCTAGACCGGGCCCGGGAAATCAACTTGAAACTGAACCCCAAGAAGTGCCGATTTCGCGTCCCGGAGGTCACCTATGTTGGACATGTATTCACCGCCGAGGGGCTGACACCGGACCCGCAAAAACGGCTGCGATTTCCGGGATGCCTTCTCCTACTAACGTGGCAGGCCTACAACGCTTCCTGGGCATGGTGAACTACCAGGGGAAGTTCATCCCCAACCTCAGCGAGCTCAGCGCTCCCCTGAGGGACTTGGTAAAAAAGGACACGTCCTGGGTTTGGTTCCCCCACCACCAGAAAGCCTTCGACATCCTTAAATCCAAGCTAATCAGCACCCCCACACTCAATTTTTTTGACCTGCAGCGTCCCATTGTCCTCACCTGCGACGCCTCTCAGTTCGGACTCGGTGCCGCCTGTCTCCAGGTCCATGACGGCCTACAGCTGCCTGTCTCCTTCGCATCCCGCACCATGACCACCACCGAACAGCACTACGCGCAGATTGAGAAGGAGCTACTGGCCGTGGTGTTTGCCTGCTCCAAATTCAAAGACTACGTCCTGGGCAACACTTTCACCATTGAAACTGACCACCAGCCGCTTGTCACCATTCTCAACAAGTCGATCCATGTTGCCTCATCCCGCCTGCAGCGCATGATGCTGCAGCTCCAACGCTTCACTTTCAACGTGGTTTATCGTAATGGCAAGGACATGTTCGTGGCCGACACGTTGTCTCGCGCCCCGCTGACGTCCACCGTTCGCCACCCCTATGAGATGTCTGATCTAATGGTGCTCCAAGTGAACATTGTCCCTTCACAGCAGATTAAGTCCCTGGTTGAACACACTACCAATGACCCTGCCCTGCAACAGCTTTCTGCCGTCATCCAGCGGGGCTGGCCCGACCGTCGTTCCGCGCTGCCGGCTGGCGCCGTGCCCTATTCCTGGTCCGTGACGAGCTCGTGGTGGTGAAGGGTCACAAGGTGGTCGTGCCCGCTGCGCTGCACGACCACTATTTTCAGGTCGCTCACCGCGGACATCCTGGGGCCGAAGCCACCTTGTCTCATGCCCAGAGCCAGTTCTATTGGCCTGGTATGGCCCAATACATCCGGGAGAGGGTCTCCTCGTGTTCCACCTGCAACAGTCTCGCCCCCCACCAGCAGCGTCAGCCGCTTCTGCAGCAGCCTGCCCCCGAACTGCCCTGGATGGCGGTTGCCATCGACATTTTCGAGTGGCGGGGCAAACATTTCCTGGTTCTCGTTGACCCCTACTCCAGCTGGTTCGAGGTCGACCGGCTGCACTCCCTAACCTCTTCGGCCGTCATCGACAGGTTAGGCCATCATTTTGGCACTTTTGGCCCCCCGGCAAGCCTGCAGTCGGACAATGGCAGCCAGTTTACGAGCTCCGAGTTTAAAGCTTTCGCTTCCAGATGGAACTTCCACCATTTCACCAGCAGCCCGGAGTACCCGCAAAGCAACGGTCTGGCCGAGGGCGCCGTCCGCAGTGCAAAGAACTTGCTGGAACAATGTCGCCTATCCAACTCCGATTTCTATCTGGCCCTCCTCAACCTCCGCAACATCTCCCTCGACTCTGCCATGGGTTCCCCTGCTCAGCGGCTCATGTCTCGCGCTACCAGACTCCCGCTCCCTGTGGCCCAGCGCTCCCTCATACCGTCTGTCCTCACGCCTGCTGCGGTTCAGAAACGCATTGCCTTCAGGCACGATGTCCAGAAGCGTTCCCATGACAGGTCCTGCCACGCGCTGCCGCGCCTCTTCCCCGGTCAAGTTGTCCGCATGCAGACCCCTTCCGGTCACTCCAAGCTCGCTACCGTCATCGGCTCTGCGGGGTCGCCCAGGTCTTATCTCGTCGACCATGCGGGAGCCATTTACCGACGGTCCCGCCAGCACCTTCGGCTCGTCAACGAGCCGCGGCCGCCCGCCGCGGATCCCTTTGCTCCCCCACTGCCGTTTCCGCGTCCGTGCGATGCTCTGCCCGTCCTTCCTAACATGCAACGGTCTACACCACCTCAACTCCTTCCGTCCCACCCTACTCCGGCTAGTCCTCGCTCGCCTGCCCGCGCTCTGCCCGCTCCTGGTCCCGCATCACCTCCGGTTCTGCTGCCGCGGTCTCCTCCGTCTCCTCCCGTTTCCCCCTTTCCGGTTCGTCTGTCCCCATCGGTGCCTCTTCTTCCTGCAGGAAGGGAGGATGGCGAGATTGAACCCGGTCGGGACGTCTTGTCAAACCGCCTGTCCGCTATGGCGATTTTGTTTAACCGTCCTAGCGCATGAGCCGTGGACGCCCTGTCACTAAGGTATTTGCCTGTCGTTTCCCAGGGGAAGGATGTAGATGATATATGCATGTGCCTTTAATATAGTGACCTCATCACTACTAACCACTCCCCATATCACAAGTATAACTACAACCTCCCCACCCACAGATCGCTCTCTAGTTCCTGTGACAGACCACGTACAGCTAGTGCAATATGTAATGCTCCAGTATGTATAAAGATAGTAAAGTAACGATGTGTCGTTATAGCTTCTTTACAGTGGATAACCTCACATTTATCTATATTATACTGCATCTGCCACGCATCTGCCCACTCACTCAACCTGTCCAGGTCACCCTGCAACGTCCTAACATCCTCTTCACAGTTCACACTGCCACCCAGCTTTGTGTCATCCGCAAACTTAGTAGTGTTGCTCCCAATTCCATCCTCCAAATCATTAATATATACGGTAAACAGTTGTGGCCCCAACACCGAGCCTTGCGGCACTCCACTCGCCACTGCCTGCCATTCTGAAAAGGACCCGTTCCCTCCTACGTTTTGCTTCCGATCTGCCAACCAATTTTCTATCCATGTCAACACCCTACCCCCAATACCATGTGCTCTAATTTAACTCACCACCTGTGCGGGACCTTATCAAAGGCTTTCTGAAAGTCTAGATACACTACCTCCACTGGCACCACTTCATCCATTTTACTTGTCACATCCTCAAAGAATCCCAGAAGATTAGTCAAGCATGATCTCCCTTTCATAAATCCATGTTGACTTGGACTAATCCTTTTACTGCTATCCAAATGCCCCATTACTACCTCTATAATAATTGACTCTGGCATCTTTCCCACCACCGGTCAGGCTAACTGCTCTGTGATTCCCCGTTTTCTCTCTCGCTCCTTTCTTAAAAAGTGGGATAACATTAACTATCCTCCAATCCACAGGAACTGATCCTGAATCTATCGAACATTGGAAAATGATCACTAATGCGTCCACTATTTCTAGAGCCACCTCCCTGAGGACCCTGGGATGCAGACCATCAAGCCCATGGGATTTATCATCCTTCAGTCCCATTAGCCTACCCAACACTATTTCTCGCCTAATGAAAATGTATTTCAGTTCCTCTACCCCATTAGATCCTCTATCCTCCAGTACATCTGTCAGAAGCCAACAACTTTACAGTAATTGACCTATGTTCAGCCTTTTATCCCATATCCCTGGACAAAGACCGATAGCCTATTGTTCCGTGGCTTTGCCATCTGTGGTGGAATGGCATACCAGCCAGCTTACGTGCTGTAACGGCGAAGGGCTACTATTATAGAAGTGTTAAGTAGTGATCTAGCTGCTGTAAGGTAAACGAGCTTCTTTATCTGATTAGGATTTTGTGTTTGTGCCGTAAACCCTTACGAGCTCAAGGAGAGTTTCAAAACAAAATTACAATCAGACACATAATGCTTCTAGTTCATGGTATCTTGTAACATTTGAACTTATGGATGTTAATCTCTTAAAGAAGCTAAAAACTAATCTGCGGATCCTACAGCCATGGATAAATGGCATGAAGCAATTAAAAGGGCATTTGCATAGTAGGATTAAACATGAACTTACCAGTTTGAAGTTTGATCTTTATTTTATGAAGAGTTACGATGAGGGATTACGTGAATAAGAGCCCGTCGAGCCCCACACGCGTCAATCTTCAAAGCAGCGAAGTGAAATCACAGACAACAATTACTGAAGTATGATAGTAAGATACATAAAGACTAGAACTACCAGCTCGATATTTTATGAGGGTGGGAGCGGAGGGCACGTAATCCCTCATCGTAAATCCTCATAAAATAAAGATCAAACTTCAAATTGGTAAGTTCTCGTTTAATCTTACCATCTTACTTCGGAGTCACGTGAGTGACTACGTGAAGATTTCAAAGCTCTGTGATTTCACGCCGTAGATTCAAATCCAGGCGCTCACTGCATTGATTGACTCTAAATAAATAAAGCAATCAACAATGCATAACCACAACATGGATGCAACCAGTTAATGGTTAATTTATCACCATCATTGTAATCCCTTTATCACGAGGAACATTTAATACTAAATCCAAAATAGCACCACTAAATAACCACAGTTATTATAATCTCCTTATGGTAATACTTGTGAAATATTTCACTTATGCCTGCGGCCGCGAGGATATGTTCTATTGGAACATATTGGAACATCCAATTCCATGGCCGTCAATGTTGATGGTGCCCTGGTGGAATGAGATTTAAATTTGTCAGTATCAATACCTACATCAAGCAACACCTGCTTCAGCCACTTTTAAATAGCCTGAACAGACACTTTCTTATGCAGCTATTTATGGCGAATAAAATATTGATACTGCACCTCTTTAAGGTTCTGATGGCTTCAATCTAACATTGTAAATGTGATACCGCTCACAGACGTGGATCCGTAGGATATGCTGAAAACCCCAACTTTTACATCCTGTGATTTTAGGTCTACTCTGTTTAAGCAAATCATAGACATAGAACACAATAGTATCTGTTGCTCTTTCCATCATGTCTATTCGTAGTTTCTGCAATGTTTGCACTCTCTGTGCTAAAACCAGTGCCCTGAACTTGACTACCTTCATGGTAATTTAAGCCAAGGACAGCACTGTAATAGGAGTCCATTAACGAAAAAACATAACACATCTCTTACATTCCAGATTTTTGTATACCTGTGTCTAGGAGGCTTTGAATTGAAAATTCCTTTCATAAATCTGCAGACCAAAGGGTGTAACCCTACAAGATTTTATCCTAATTCCTCCCTAGATATGCAGTAAAGGCACTCCTTGCAGTATTCATAGCACTATAGCTTAACTGCTAATAAAATAAAGAGTTTACAGAAACTCTAACACTACTGATATGTCTATAGTGTGATATGTAATATTCTGCTTTAAGCAAAGCATATCCCATTTCCTTATGTAAGAAATGTACTGCTTCTGTGCAATATCCCTCCAGGTTGCAATAATATCCACAGTACAATCTGGTAGTCCTCTTCCGATATATGACACTCATTAGAATCTGCAAATCAACAAACCAATACGATTATGTAAAGGATGTGAATCATCAGTTATAGGGTGCACAAACAGGTTAATTCTGTTTGGGAAATCATAAGAGGCTTTGTGGTCATTTTTAACACCTGAAGGTACCATGGTTTTGTAGATCCAATCTAGTACCAATATTCCCGAAGAGGAGTCCTGTTTGATCGTCAGTATATAATGACTAAATGAGGCAAAATGGAGAAAATGTATACAAACATTCTTATCCCAATGCTGCGAGAAACATTCACCGCTACTGCCCCAGGATCAGGTTTCCATGACACATATTTAGGTAATTGGTGGTTAAGTCTGGATGCAAACAAGTCATCAATCGTGCAACAATATTATTAAATTTGTCACGATCCAACATCATTGAATTACATGACCTTGAGTCTGCAACTATATTGAATCTACCTCGTAGGTAGATTGCCAACCAAATATTTCTGGTAAACACCAGGTCCAGATCACGTTAGCCAGTCTATTACAAGATTCTGACATACCACTCGAATGATTAACATACGTTCTATTCCGTAGTGTCAATCTACAGCTAAACATGCATATTAGAGCAATAAGCTTTAGGCCATAAAATGTTCCAAAGCTCTCATTAATCATCCCTTGTTATTGGATCAAAGGTACTTTCTCCACATTCCATGTACCTCCACAGCTGGAAATACTTATAAGTATGACCCCAACTTAGAGCACTACAATTAGTGTGTAGCATAATGGAAGGTGTTCAACCCGAATCTCTCTGGAGGCATTTGAGACACTCCTGATTCATTATAATATTCCAGTAATAACTGCAACTGGTAAATACATGGCCTGGCAAAATTGACCTGAATTGTATTTTCCATTCCTCTTTCCATGCTTATAATGCTGATAATGCAGCAGTCTAAATTCTACAGCTGAAAATTAGCAATAGTTTGCAAAGCAGGCTTGCTTCCTGCCTAATTGAGGGTTGGTGCTCTGTAATGAGCTTAATACAACTTCCAATTAAATGCCTAATTGAGGGTTGGTGCTCTATAATGAGCTTCATATAACTTCCAATTAAATGCAGCCTCAATCCTTGGGCAGAATCACAAACATGTGTTCTCTTTCAATAATGGAACCCAAATAATCAATAACTGTATTTGGTAATTGTTTAGATTTATTTGGATGTTAATAAATCTCCAAAGTGCTTCCAATTATAGCTTGATTCTTAACACTCATAGTTCTGTTGTAGCCCTAATGTTTCCTACAATCAGAATATATCAAAAATAGGCCATTACCAAATGGCCCTGAGTTCTGAGTAATGCTAAGATTAGATCCAACATCCTGGCAAATAGTCTCAGGGCTGAGATTAAACCTTAATACAATGTTTTAAATTGCCATAATTGACTCATTCAGATAAAATTAAAAATATCTATTATTATTTACCATATAGAGTCACACAATAAAATGCATTTTCTTGAAATTGGCTGCATAACATTGACAAATGTTCCAAACTGTATATTATACTGTACAAAAAATGCTTAAAACTTGTCAGATCTAGAATAATTCCACACCCACCATCCTTATTTGCGCTCATAACATACTTGGCATCAATTGATGGTAATGGTGAACTGACTTCTTAATCATCCCTTTTTCACAATATTTCATGTTTTGTCTGAATCTACATATTCTCTTATTTTGAGAGATATGTGTCCGGTTTCAAATACCTTGGTAGGAGAAACCAAATATGGGTAGAATTAAATTCTAAACCCCACAATACTATACAGTATAAATATATCAAATTGCCATCTTTTAGCAAGAATTGTAATCTTTCCAACTTGTAAGTGTAAAACATGTAATATGTTTCTTACAGAACCAGACCTCCTACCTCAGGGTTTGCCTATGGCAATTGTTATCTCTTGATTTTAGTGGAATATTGTAACCTCCACATACCTCAGGAGGAGTGCGCCTACAACGCACATATGGCAGCAATGTTACAACATTTTGAGATTTTAAAAATAAAGTCTGTAATTTATCCCATCAGATAAAGCATAAAAGAAGTTTAATTTGACACCTAATTCACTTTCATATCTTCAGTATTAAAAAGGTTATGGCCATTTTCATACTCGGAAATTAGCATCTTGTTCCCTATTGCTTTTCCATTGACTTAACACAAAAGCTGCGATCGAGGACAGTCAAAATCCCATCACTTTCTGAAAAATTAAGAGAACTGAAAGAAAGTTTCAGTTATTATAGATTGAAGCATTCTGAAACAAATATGAAACAATCTTACGTAGATGACATGAAATTAAAGCATATAATTAGATAGTTACCTAATTGTAGCTAATTACAACATTCAATTACTAGATCAAAACATCTATCAATTTCTTAAGAATAGATTAACATTTTTAAATAGCCTAAGTGTCCAAATAACATTCACACAAGAATTCACAATATAACATAATTTTTAAATCTCATTGTCATGGATTTACAGGCCAAATGGAAGTAATTTAATGTTTAAAACCTGTAAATTAATGGCCATTTAAATCATCTTGCGAGTGGGGTTTTCAGGAACGCGATCATTTGGAACGTTGATTTGCGGTGAATTTAACCCCGTATCGGCATGAAACATTCTGCCGTTAGTTCGGGGAAAAGAATCACCGTTTCGAATTAAAAAATGTGAATTAAAGGCCTCCTAACAAGCACTTTTATACAAAAAAATAAACTGCTTTCGTTTACCTGTCCCGTGCGTGAAATCCGTCCCCGTTGTCGGCGTTGACGGCTTTCGAAGCTGATTTTAAAATAACTCCAGCGCTAACATTGTCGATCGAATAAAAATAAAAAATACACAAAACGCCCGTCGAAACGATTTTTCAGCAAACGCTGGCACTCCAACGAAATATAATTCAGGACAAGGTAGGAGAAACCCGCGTTTTAACCGTCCCCCACCCCCTCAAAGGCGCCAAAATCGCGCACACGGCCAGTGGCAGAATTGCAGCGCCACTGAAGGTAAGTATTTTAACATACCTACATATGGGAAAGACCAATTTGATCCTTCCTTATCCCCAGTCACCACATATTGGTAGGGAAAACTGCCTTTAGTTTGATCTGCCAATCACACAGGATCATTCCTTTTTTGGCTAGATTCTTTATAAAACAGATTATTAGGCAATTTAAATATTAGATGGTGTACAGAGCCCCCAAACTTAAGGTATATATTAAGTCTTATAGTACTTTTATAAATATAGTTTATTTCAAAGTGCGCACTACACATGAGTGCTAATTCAACCGTGTTGTAATATAGACACATGCTCTCCATCCAACCTTTGGTCAAAAACCGTAATGCCTGACCAGTAATTTCAACACCCTCTCCCTCGCTGAGACTGCATATACTGCGGGTTTCATATTTGTAAACAGCTCATACACGGTTAGAACATGGAGCTGCTGGGAGAGTAAGTATTTTATTGACATAGTTGATTTATCTCCCAATGGGTCCACTGATATTTTTGGAACCACAAACTTTGATATATTGTGCCAATTCTGGTCCTTTGGGCTCTGTTATTGGGCTCTACTCCTCATATGATTCGTTTACTTAATCTTTGTATGAAATAATCCTCCTCATGGAGGGGCGAATTGACATCCTGTTTCAGGTGTTTCTATCGCTGGCTCTCCCATAGGCCTACGCACAGTAAACCCTTTTCCAGGTGCTCACCGTGCGGGCTCTCCTGTAGGCCCATGCATAGGCAGCCCTCTTTCAGGTGCTGCTGGCGCTGGCTCACCTGTAGGCCAACGCTTAAACTGTTATTTCCAGACATAGTTGGCGCTGGCTCTCCTGTAGACCAATGCATAAAAATTGCCTTTAACCAGGCAAAGCTCACACTGGCTCACCTGTAGGCCAGCGCTGAACCGGACTTTCCCAAGTGCTCCCTACGCTGGCTCTCCCTAAGGCCAACGCTGAGCTGGACCTTCTAAACACTCCATGGGCTGGCTCTCCTATAGACCAACGCTAAACCTGGACCTCCACCAGGTACTCCCTGCGTTGGCCCCTGTAGAGACAACTCTAAGCCGGACCTTCCCCAGGCACTTCATACGCTGGCTCTCCTATAGGCCAACGTTAAGCCTGGACATTCCCCAGGCATTCCCTGCGCTGCCTCGCAACGCGGTTCTGAACCGGGATCCTCCGGTCTGACTTTCCAGTCTACTGGCCACCCGGCCTATTTCTCATGCGCTCGAATAGCGCTACAACGGTAAATATCTTTAACCGTTTTTTTAAAATTAAAAAGGGCGCCCGCTACTCGAAGACCCGCGGTCTTACTTGAGTTACCTGCGGCACACCTCTAAATCCTTTCTTCATTCTGACTTGTGTTTTCCCAACTACAAGTCCTCTGAAGAAATCGACCTGAAAACCGTAAGTAAACACTTACCTTCAGGCTCTTTACTTACCGGTTTGGAGGCTGGACGGGCTCTTCTTCACGTAGTCACTCACGTGACTCCGAAGTAAAATAACAGTTAACGGTAACAGACTGAAACGTATGAATTCTAGAACTTACTATTCTTTTGTACGTAATCGTGTTAACTGTTTTACATCTATTGTATATTAAAAAACGTTCTTACTATGAAATAAGTCTTGATCATCAAGAGTAACAAAGAGGAACCTGTATTATAATAAGACGAGTGTTGTGTCTAGAAACCTGATGAATCCTCTGATATAAATGACCTTGCAACCCACATTTCCCACGAAATTTAGATATCCATAAGGTTGACAGTGACATGCATGGGTGCAATGAAGGAAATATGAGCTGATGGCCATTCAGTTGGCTTGATAGAATACTATCTATACAATTCAAACTCTGATTTGACCACTTCCTGTTGCACTGCATATTGGTTTTAGAAAAAACGCTACCACTTACGGCTGTGGTTTTTGGCCATTTACTCAGAGTCCCCCTCCGCTGCGCCGGACAAGAGGATTTTTTCCCATCTATGAAAAATAAAAGACTTATCAATGTTTAAAAACTGTTGAGATACTCTCTCTTGTCAATCAGGCCATGAAGGCCACGCCCCTTCCGGAGGGTCTAAAAAACCCGGAAGTGTGGAGGTGCCTCAGTTAAAATCTCTGCCTCTAAGACTAAATATATGGTATTTGGTTTTAAAAGAAAGTTACCTAAGTTAGGGCTGTATATGTATGGGTCTCTATTGGAGAAGGTAAAGGTTTTTAAGTTTTTGGGTGTTTGGTTTGAAGAGCGTATGACTTCGGCTGTGCATGTAGGTAAAATTGTGTTGAAGTGTGAAAAAGTTCTGAATGTTATGAGAAGTCTGGTTGGGTGTGAGTGGGGGGCCAACAGGGAGACAATGCTGCTAATTTATCAGGCCATGATCAGATCTTCTCTTGACTATGGGTGTTTTGTGTATGGGTCTGCGTCTAAAACTGTTCTGGCTAGGCTAGATGTGTTGCAGGCAAAGGCTTTGAGGCTTTGCTGTGGAGCCTTCAGGACTTCCCCAGTCCCTGCCCTGATTGTTGAAATGGGAGAAATGCCCTTATGGTTAAGGCGCATTAAGCTAGGGTTACATTACTGGGCTAAACTTTGTGGGTGTAATGATACCTTCCCAGCAAGGTGTTTGTTGCAAGAGGTTGATGATGGTAACAAATATAACACATTTTTTGTCATTATAAATCAGTGGGCTAGGAAGCTGGGTTTGGAACAAGGGGGTATTATAGAGCATACAATAAGGCTACCTGTGCCCTATTGGATTCTTCCTGAACTGTTTATTGAGCTTGCTTTTCTTCAGGAAAAAGATAAGCGCGAGGTGACTCCAAGAATAGAGGAATATCTTAATTCAATCAGTGAGAGTACTTTGATTGTTTTTACAGATGGATCTAAAGATCCAGTTAGTGGGAGAGCTGGGTTTGGAGTGTATGTGGAGCAGCTTGGGTTGAAGATTGGCCGGCGCATTTCTGATGGAAGTTCTGTTCTCACGACTGAATTAATGGCAATTCAATGGGCTCTATGGTGGATTGAGGAAGCCAGTTTTAGAGAAGTCATTATCTGTTCTGATTCTGCAGCTGCTCTTGAAACTTTAAGAGTAGGGAAATCTAAAGCTCGTCCTGACATTCTAAATGAAATCTTGAGTGTGTTTTCTAGAATTGGGTTTGCGTGTAACATCACTTTTTGCTGGGTTCCCGGGCATGCTGGGGTGAGGGGGAATGAGCAGGTGGACCTCATAGCAAAGGAGAGTTTAAGAAGAGAAATAGATATCCATGTATCATTGGGGAGAGTGGAACTGAGAGAAATAATTAAAGAGGGCTTAGCAAAAGAATGGCAGAGAGGATGGGGAATGGAAGTCAGGGGTAGACACTACTTTTCTATACAATCTGAAGTTAGGAAAATATGTTTCTGTACATCTCTGTCCCGTAGAGACTCAGTTAAACTGTGTAGATTGAGGTTGGGACACTGTGGGTTAAATTACTATTTGTGCATTGTAGGGAAACATGTTTCTGGCTTGTGTGAATGTGGGAGTAATGAGACAGTTAAGCATGTTTTCCTAGAATGTAAAAAGTATAGGGTAGAAAGAAAAGTATTGTTTGTTAGACTGACAGGACCTGGAGTTGAGGCTTTTTCTGTTTTATCTTTGTTTGGACACAATGAGAAACATCAACTGATAGCCAGGGCTGTTCTTCAATTCCTGCAAGTTACAGGACTGTATGTAAGAATTTAGTTCAAACTTTGACCTGTGGAGGGCAGTAATACGCTTAGCAGCGTCTACATTGCCGGAATCCTACAAGAAGAAGAAGAAGGTGCCGCAGTTCTCTGCAAGATGGGAGAGTGAGAGGTCGCGAATCTCAATCTAAGCTGTGAATAACACTGAACACATGTGTACTAATCTGTGAGTGGTTTTCCTGACCTGTAAGGGCCCTTAAAGCGGTTTGAAAATGTAGTGTGAAAATGCAAAATTGTGTTTTGGTTTGAAAATGCTAAAGTTGCCTTTGTTTTGAAAATGATAAAGTTGCCTTTGGTTTGGAAATGCTAAAGTTGCCTTTAGTTTGAAAATGCTAAAGTTGCCTTTAGTTTGAAAATGCTAAAGTTGTCTTTGGTTTGAAAATGCTAAAGTTGCCTTTGGTCTGAAAATGCTCAAGTTGTCTTTGGTTTGAAAATGCAAAACTGCCTTTGGTTTGAAAATGCAAAAGTTGTGTTGCCTTATTGACAAGCGGTGTTGCCTTCTATATAATTAAAAGTCTAATCTTGACCACTTCCTGTTTGCGCTCTAGAAAAAAAACGCTCTCACATACGGCTATGATTTTTGGCCATCGTACTCAGTCCCCCTCCGCTAATCAGGTGCCGAGGATATTTCCCATCGATGATAAATGAAAGATTTATTAGTGTTTAAAAAATGTTGAGATTCTCTCTCCTGTCAATCACGCCATGAAGGCCACGCCTCTTCTGGTGGGAGGGGGAGAGTCTATAAAACCCGGAAGTGTGGGCGTGGCTCAGTCTCTGCAAGATGGGGGAGGGGATGGTCATAACTCTCTGTCTTTGGTGCCCGTGCACCCTGCTTAAAGTTTTAGGAAACTGCACTTGAGTTTGGTGGCCTTGCACCCTGCTTGAAGTGGCATGACACCGCACTTGAATTTGGTGGCCTTACGCCCTGCTTGAAGTGGCATGACACTGCACTTGAATTTGGTGGCCTTGCACCCTGCTTGAAGTGGGATGACACTGCACTTGAATTTGGTGGAAATGCAGCCTGCTTGAAGTGGCATGACACTGCACTTAAATTTGGTGGCCTTGCTCCCTGCTTGAAGTGGCATGACACTGCACTTGAATTTGGTGGCATTGCACCCTGCTTGCAGTGGCATGACACTGCACTTGAATTTTGTGTCCTTGCACCCTGCTTGAAGTGGCATGACATTGTGCTTGAATTTGGTGGCATTGCCCCCTGTTGAAGTGGCATGACACTGCACTTGAATATGGTGGACTTGCACCCTGCTTGGAGTGGCATGAGAGTGCACTTGAATGTGTGGCCCTGCATCGTTCTTGAAGTGGCATGAAAGTGCACTTGAATTTGGTGGCCCTGCACCGTGCTTGAAGTGGCATGAAAGTGCACTTGAATTTGGTGACTAAAATTAGAGCACATGATATTCGGGGTAGGTTGTTGACGTGGACAGAAAATTGGTTGGCAGACAGGATGCAAAGAGTAGGAGTGAACGGCTCATTTTCAGAATGGCAGGCATTGGCGAGTGGAGTGCCGCAAGGCTCGGTGTTGGGGCCGCAACTATGTACCATATATATTAATGATTTGGAAGAGGGAATTAGGAGCAACACTAGCAAGTTTGCGGATGATCCAAAGCTGGGTGGCAGTGCGAACTTGGAAGAGGATGTTAGGACGTTGCAGGGTCACCTGGACAGGTTCAATCTGTGGACATATGCGTGGCAGATGCAGTATAACATAGATACATGTGAGGGTAGCCACTTTGGTGGCAAAAACAAGGAGCCATATTATTATCTCAATGGGGTTAGGTTAGGTAAGGGTGAGGTACAGCGAGACCTAGGTGTCCTTGTACACCGGTCACTGAAAGTTGGCGTTCAGGTACAGCAGGCAGTGAAGAAAGCAAATGGAATGTTGGCCTTCATAACAAGAGCATTTCAGTATATGAGTGCAGAGGTTCTTCTGCAGTTGCATAGGGCTCTGGTAAGACCACATCTGTAGTCTTGCGTGCAGTTTTGGTCTCCTAATTTGAGGAAGGACATCCTTGTGATTGAGGCAATGCAGCGTAGGTTCACAAGATTGATCCCTGCGATGGCGGGGCTGTCATGTGAGGAAAGATTGAAAAGACTAGGCTTGTATTCACTAGAGGTTAGAGGGATGAGGGGGGATCTTATAGAAACATATAACATTATGAAAGGACTGGACAAGCTACATGCAGGAAAAATGTTCCCAGTCTTGGGCAAGTCCAGAACCAGGGGCCACATTCTTAGAATAAAGGGGAGGCCATTTAAGACTGAGGAGAGAAAACATGTTTTCACCCAGAGAGTTGTGAATTTGTGGAATTCCCTGCCACAGAGGGCAATGGAGGCCAAATCACTGGATGGATTTAAGAGAGAGTTAGATAGAGCTCTAGGGGCTAGTGGAATCAAGGGATATGCGGAGAAGGCAGGCACGGGTTATTGTTTGGGGACGATCAGCCATGATCACAATGAATGGCGGTGCCAGCTCGAAGGACCAAATGGCCTCCTCCTGCACCTATTTTCTATGTTCCTATGTTCCTAGTTTGATGGCCTTGCACCCTGCTTGAAGTGCCATGACACTGCACTTGAATTTGGTGGACTTGCAGCCTGCTTGAAGTGGTATGACACTGCACTTGAATTTGGTGGCCTTGCACCATGCTTGAAGTGGCATGACACTGCACTTGAATTTGGTGGTCTTGCACCCTGCTTGAAGTGGCATGACACTGCACTTGAATCTTGCTTCTAAAAAACGTTTTCAGAAAATGCATTGGTTGTAAAATGTTTGCAAAATTGTTTGTCTTGGCTTTAAAAAAATGTTGTCAGAAAATGTATTGGTTGTAATATGTTTACGAAATTGTTTGCTTGGCTTTTAAAATGGTTGCAGAAAACGTGTTGGTAGTAAAATTTTGCAAAATTGTTTGTCTTGTTTCTAAAAAAATGTTTTCAGAAAATTTATTGGTTGTAAAATGCAAAATTATATGTTTTGGCTTTAAAAAATGTTTTCAGCAAATGTATTGGTTGTAAAATGTTTGCACAATTGTTTGTCTTGGCGTTTAAAAAATGTTTTCAGAAAATGTATTGGTTGTAATATGTTTGCAAAATTGTTTGTCTTGGCTTTTAATAAATTGTTGCAGAAAATGTATCGGTTGTAAAATGTTTGCAAAATTGTTTGTCTTGCTTCTAAAATAATGTTTTCAGAAAATGTATTGGTTGTAAATTGTTTGCAAAATTGTTTGTCTTGGTTTTAAAATGCTTGCAACAGTTTTCGGATGGATAAAGCGTGAATAAACATTTTATTAGATCAGGACTCGGTTTAATTGCAAAATTGGCGCTCATTCTGTGACTTCCGCTTAGTGGCAAGATGGCGCCGATGACGTCAATTCCGGTTAGCGACTAGATGGCGCTGAGTGCGTCATTTCCTGTTCGTGGCATGATTGCGCTGAGTACAGAAGACACAGAGTGAAGACGTCGTTAAATAATTCAAGAGAGCTTACTGCTCTGTCGATGGCGAGGGTGTTTGTTGGACGTTATTTAAAGCACGTTTTTGCTTCAGCAGCTGCCTCTACACACTTTATGTTTACCACGTTCTGAAGTTACTTGGCATTTTCGTATTGGTGTGTGGGTGTGTGGGTGTGGGTGTGGGTGAGAGTGTGTGTGTGGTTGTGTGGGTGTGGGTGTGTGGGTGTGTGTGTGTCTGTGTGTGTGAGTCTGTGTGGGGGTGTGAGTCTCTGTGTGTGTGTTTGTGTGAGACTGTGTGTGTGTGAGTGTGTGTGTGTGTGTGTGTGTGTATGTAAGAGTGTGTGTGTATGTGTGAGAGTCTGTGTGTGTGTGAGAGAGTCTGTGTGTGAGAGTGTGAGAGTGTGTGTGAGAGAGAATATGTGTGTGTGTGTGTGTGTGTGAGTCTGTGTGTGTGTGTGTGAGAGAGCATGTGAGTGTGATAGTCTGTGTGTGTGCGAGTGAGGCTCTGTGAGTGTGTGAGCCTCTGTGTGTGTCTGTGAGTGTCTGGGTGTCTGTGTGTGTGTGTGTGTGTGTGTGTGTGTGAGTGTGTGTGTGAGTGTCTGTGTGTGTGTGAGTGAGCGTGTGTGTGAGTGAGAGTCTGTGAGTGTGTGTGAGTCTGTGTGTGAGTGTATGTGAGTGTATGTGAGTGTCTGTGTGTGTGTGTGTGAGTCTGTGTTTGTGTGAGTCTGTGTATGTGTGAGTCTTTGTATGTGTGAGTCTGTGTGTGTGTGTGTGTGTGTGTGTGTGTGTGTGTGTGTGTGAGTGAGAGTCTGAGTGTGTGAGAGTCTATGTGTGTGTGTTTGAGTGTGTGAGTCTGTGAGTGTGTGAGAGTCTGTGTGTGAGTGTATGTGAGTGTATGTGAGTGTCTGTGTGTGTGTGAGTCTGTGTTTATGTGAGTCTGTGTATGTGTGAGTCTGTGTATGTGTGAGTCTGTGTGTGTGTGTGTGTGTGTGTGTGTGTGTGTGTGGTGTGAGCCTGTGTGTGCGTCAGTGAGTCTGTGTGTGCGTCAGTGAGTCTGTGTGTGTGTGAGTCTGTGTGTATGTGTGTGTGTGTGAGTGAGTGTGTGTGTGTCTGTGTGAGTCTGTCTGTGTGTGTGAGTGTGTGTGTGTGTATCTGTGTGTGTGAGTGTCTGTGTGAGGTGGAGGGTGTGTGTGTGATCAGCAAATCAGTGATTCCAGAGGTTTGAGAATTACAACAAAACAATGGAATTCTTTAATTTGCTACAACCACGAAATGGACGGATGCACCTTGATGATAGCAATCCAAAATTACTGCAGGAATTGCAATACGATAGAACTGAACAACAGCAGTTTGTTGAGGAGAATGGGCCTCTGCTGAATGCTGAACAGAGAGCAGTGTATGACCAGGCGTGCAACTCCTTGAAAAGGGAAGTCCCTTCAATGTTTTTCATTGATGCACCAGGAGGAACAGGAAAAACATTTATCACCAATTTGAACCACTCCAAAGCTAGAGGTCAAGGTGATGTGGCTATTACTGTAGCATCCTCTGGGATAGCAGCTACATTAATGCCTGGTGGAATAACTGCACATTCTCGATTCAAGATACCCATCCAAGTGGCCGAGGATGCATTCTGCAACATCGAGAAGAACTCTAAGACGGCACATTTCATGAGGCAAGTGAAACTCATTGTTTGGGATAAATGTTCAATGATTAGGCACGAAAGCATTGAAGCGGTGGACAGAAATCATCAAGATATCCGCAGCAACACTAAGCCTTTTGACGGCTTTTTTCTATCGTTTGTTGTGCGATTTTCGACAACTCCTTCCTGTGGTGAAAAGGGGAAATGATGCTGATGTTGAAAATGCCTGCACCAAGAAATCCTACTTGTGCAGATTTTTCACCAAGTTTCAATTGCACACAATTGCGATTGACAGAGGGAGAAGGCGACTATTCTCAATTTTTGTTGAAAGTTGGAAAAGACGAGATTTTAAAGAATGAAGACTATGAAATTGAAATCGCACAAGACATGCTTCTATCAGCAGAAACACTGGAGGATTGTATTGATTTCATCTATCCCACATTTAACAATCCTGCAGAATTATTCTCCAACAATTATATCTTGGTTCCTCACAACGATACCATCAGAATGATCAATTCTACATGCATCAGACGCTTCCCTGGAATCGTTAAGGAGTACTTTCCTTCCAATGCTGTCACTGACGGAACTCATGATACTCAATTCCCAACAGAATTCCTCGATTCACTCGAGCTCTCTGGATTACCACCACACAAATTGGAGTTGAAAAACGGATCTCCAATCATATTAATGAGAAACCTGAAACCGCCAAAGCTATGCAATGGAACGAGGATGATTGTGGAAGAGCTACACAATAATCTGATCGCTGCAAGAATCAACATAGGAGCTTTCAAAGATGACATTGTTCTCATTCCTAGGATACCACTCAATTTAACAGAAGGTGAAGACATTCTCCTTCACCAGACGCAATTCCCCATTCAATCAAGTTTTGCTATGACGACCATAAAGCACAAGGACCTAAGGTGTTGGTGTTGATAAGGTGTTGATCTACCTCGACAAACCTGTATTTCAGCATGGACAACTATATGTGTATTATAGCCGAGGAAAGATTAAGGAAAATGTCAACGTTTTCCTGAAGGATGGAACATCGACCAAGATTGTTGTCATTAAAAGCGTGCTTCGTTGAATGATGACTTCTGAGATGTGCTCAGATTTTCTTTGTTAAAATTTGACCGCTCAATCTCTCTATATTAAAATTGTCTCTTTTTTTATCAACAGCAAAGAGACATAAAGACGCAGTGAGCAGCAACAAGAGACACAACAAGAAATAACTTAATAATTTTCATCTTTAACATTTAAATTGTTATTATATTTTAAGAGTAATGCACATTTTAAACTTTAATAAATCCTTTTTCCACTGTTCATGCCTGCGTGTTATTCATCACAATGGGAACCTAATAGGCAGGAATGGATGCTCTGTAGAGATGGACAGAATGCGTGGGGGGAACGGGAATGGCAAGCAGCAGAGTTGGGGGTGAAGGGAGGAGGGGTAACTGAATGAACTGCCACCATACCAGCCGTGAGTGACTGCACTGCCAGCCCACCAGCCGTGAGTAAGTGAACTGCCAGACCACCAGCCATGACTCACTGACCTGCGAGCCCAATAATCCATTCAGTCCACCCTCTCCCCTTCTCTCTCTCTCAGAGTCTGTCATCTGTTTTGGGAAGAATTTCTGTCAGTTTATCAGCTGCCAGCCTGCCTGGTCTGAGTGACTGTACTGCCAGGCCTCATTGACTGAGCTGCCAGCCCAAGATTCCATTTGGCCCACATTGTCCATACTAGGCCTCTGGATACCTGTCCCTTCGGCCCACAACACACCTACTAGCGCAACAGAAAGTCCCCCCACTGGCCAGCAATATTGGTTTTCGTGGAGAGGTGGAATATTGGGTTGGGTGACCAGCCCTCCCGTGTGAAGCTGGAACACAACGGGTCCCACTTAGTATAGTTGGAGTATAAATATATGTACTTAGATCACTGCCCCTTTGCGTGGGGATGAGAACTCTCTATATTCTGTCATCTCCATACTGTAAGAGTCCTACCACATCCGCCTGGGTTACTCCAGCACTCTGTACCTGTCCACGTTCTCCAGAGATGCTGCCTGACCCGCTGAGTTACTCCAGCACTTTGTAGCTGTCCACGTTCTCCAGAGATGCTGCCTGACCCGCTGAGTTACTCCAGCACTTTGTACCTGTACACGTTCTCCAGAGATGCTGCCTGACCCGCTGAGTTACTCCAGCACTTTGTACCGGTCCATGTTCTCCAGAGATGTTGGCTGACCCGCTGAGTTACTCCAGCACTTTGTACCTGTCTCTCCCTACCTATCTATCTAACTACCTCTATCTGACTATCTCTGTCTCTCTTTCTGACTCTCTCTCTCTCTCTCTCTCTCTCTCTCTCTCTCTCTCTTAGTCTCTCTCTGTCTCATTCTCTCTCTCTCTCTCTCTCTCTCTCTCTATATATATATATATATATGTGTGTGTCTCCGTGTCTCTCTCTCTCTCTCTCTCTCTCTCTCTCTCTCTGTATCTCTCTCAAATATATACACAATATGGAGAGAATATGTTTGTCACTCTATCTCTCTTTGTTTCCCCCTTCCTCTATCTCTGTCTCTGATTCTCTCCGCCTTGCATCTTAACAGGTGGGGGACCAGCATTCTGGCAGGCAGGTTTGCCACTGCTACACGGGTGGTGCTAAACTGAATAAGGGGGGTGGGGTATCAAATGGGATTGTCGAGGATGGAGTTAAAGGGAAAGAGAGTAAAGGGATGGTTAATGACCTCAGAATTAACGAGAAAGGAAGCTCACAAAGGGATAGGAGAGTATGGGCAAGTATAATAGGGATCGATGTGAGAGGTGAGATGCGTAAGGAATTAAAAGTATTGTATATGAATGCGCGAAGTATAAGAAGTAAAGTAGACGAGGTTGAGGCTCAGTTAGAGGTTGGTAGATATGACATCGTGGGGATTACTGAGACATGGCTGCAGGAGGATCGGGCCTGGGAACTTAATATTCAGGGACATACATCCTATAGAAAGGACAGACGTGTGGGATGAGGAGTGGGGGTAGCTCTGCTGGTGAGGGATAGAATTCAGTCCCTTGCGAGGGAAGACATAGATGCTGACGAGGTGGTCACTGTGGATTGAGTTGAGGAATTGTAAGGGCAAGTATACACTAATTGGTGTGATTTACAGACCCCCAAATAAAAGCCCGGATATAGTGTGTAAGTTACAGACTGAGTTAAAACTGGCATGTAACAAAGGTAATGCCACTGTGGTGATGGGGATTTCAATATGCAGGTAGACTGAGAAAAGCAGGTTGTTTCAGGATCCCAAGAAAGAGAGTTTGTAGAATGCCTCCGAGATGGATTCTTAGAGCAACTTGGAATGGAGCCGACCGGAGAAAAGGCAATTCTATATTTAGTGTTGTGCAATGAACCAGATATGATCAGAAAACTCGAGGTAAAGGAACCGCTTAGAGGTAGTGATCATAATATGATTAGTTTTAATCGGCAATTTTTTATTTTTTATTTTATTTATTAGAAGTACATTAAATTACAAACAATTACATTAGTACACATCACGTATATCTTATTACATTTAATATAATCCTTCATTTTTTAAAGATAATAAAATGAAAAGGTTGAAATTAAGAAGAAGGAGAAAGTGAAAGAAATTAGTGTTAGTGCAAAAGCGTGACGAAAGAAAAGAATAAAGACCCTTTGGATGAGAAATTAGAGAAAAGAGATTAAGAGATAGACCCTTAGGAAGAAAAAAGAGAAAGAAGAGAACAGAGAAAAAACAGATACTCTATTATGAATATCAAGCAAATGGGATATACCAACTCGCCACCTTTCATCCCCCTTTACCAAGTCCTGACATCGGTACATTTTTAAAGTACTTTTGCAACTTATGCTTGTAGAAGTTCTACAAATGACGACCACGTCCCATGGAAGTGATCTCATTTGCCTGCCAGGAGGAGTCTTATCTCTTCCGGGTGTAATGTTTCAAACATGTTTGAAATCCACATTTTTTTAGTTGGTATTGGAGCATTTTTCCAGAATTTTAGGATAAGCTTTTTTCCAGCTATTAACCCGTAATCAAATAGGTTCTTTTGAAACACATTTAGTTCAGGGCTGCCTTCCGTTGTTCCAAAGATAA
Organism: Malacoraja senta; assembly: GCA_038087875.1. Classification (NCBI taxonomy): domain Eukaryota; kingdom Metazoa; phylum Chordata; class Chondrichthyes; order Rajiformes; family Rajidae; genus Malacoraja; species Malacoraja senta. The sequence continues at coordinate 52,670 of JAXLNO010002251.1, read as the reverse complement.
TCCATTCTGCTTTTGATATCAGTTTTATTTTAAATAATTTTGTAAAGATTTCAAAAATTTCAATACAAAACTTTTGAATTTTTGTACAAAAAACTAATGAGTGTGCTATAGTAGCTTCTTGAGACTGACATTTATCGCAGATAGGTGATACATTGGGAAACATTTACTAATTTTGGTTTTTGAGTAATACAATCTGTGTAAAATTTTGAATTATATTAAAGTATGTCTTACATTAATAGAGCATTTGTGCACATTTAATAAATGTTCATTCCACCTTTCCTTTGAAATTTTAATAGCTAATTCTTGTTCCCAGTCTCTTCTAATACCTTCCGTAGTTGGTATTTCTACATTTAAAATAATATTATACAAATAAGATATTAAGTTTGCTGATTCGGCTTTTATCTGCATTGCTTCGTCCAGTAAATCTAGTGGCATATTATAATAATCTTTTGTATATTTTTTCAAATAATCACATATTAGGAAATATTTAAAGTATTGATTGTTTCCCAGATAATATTTTATTTGTAATTGTTTGAATGATAATAATTTTCCAGTTTCATACAAGTCTCCGAGCGTTTTAATTCCTAATCTTTCCCATTGTATAAATGATTTGTCTATAATGGAGGGTTTAAACGAAAGGTTATTATCTATTGGGGATAGAAGCGATAGATTTCTTAATTTTAAATTATGTTTTATTTGTTTCCAAGTTCTAATTGTACTATGTATGATTGGATTGTTGTTATAATTTATGTTATTCAGCTTCATTGGTGAGAGAAGGATCACTCCAATATTACCAGAGGAGCAGTTCTCTCTCTCAATTATAATCCAATCCACCTGCTGGGCAGAGTTATCCATCAGTTGAATCATATTTTTAATATTTACTGACCAATAATAGTACATAAAGTTATGGAGTGCTAAGCCACCTAATACTTTAGGTTTGTTCAAATGTGTTCTTTGTATTCTATGGGATTTATAATCCCATATAAAATTTGTAATGTCTGAATCCAATTTTTTAAACACTTTTTTGGTAGATATCTAGGAATTGATTGGTATCTAGGAATATCTAGGTATAGAATTTGTGGTAAGAAAAATCATTTTTATTGCATTTATTCGACCTATTAAAGACATCGGAAGCGTTTTCCAGAATTTAATTAAGGTATTTAATTGCTTAAGTAGAGGATTATAATTTGCTTTGAACATATCTTTATATTTTCTGGTAATTTCAATACCCAAGTATTTAAATTTTTCTGTAGCTATTTTAAAAGGACATTTTAAGAGGTGTGTTGAGTTTTTCGGTTTTATTGACATAATTTCACTTTTATTCCAATTTATTCTGTATCCAGAAAAGGATCCAAAATCCTCAATTAAATTTAATATGTTTGGTATAGTAATTTGATGTTTTGTGATGTACAATAATATATCATGCGTGTATAAAGATATTTTATTATTTGAATATTTAGTGTTGTAGCCATGGATATTCGGGTGTGTTCTAAGTTTTTCGGCTAAAGGTTCAATTATAAGAGCAAATAACAGCGGTGATAATGAGCACCCTTGTCTATTACCCCTTGATAATTGGAATTTCGTAGATAATATGTTATTAGTTAATATTCTAGCTGTAGGCTTATTATATAATAATTTAATCCATAGGATGAAATTCTACCCCAATTGAAATTTTTGTAATACTTTAACCATATAATTCCATTCTACTTGATCAAATGCTTTTTCTACGTCCAACGAAATTATTGATAATTCTTGTTCTTCGGTTTTGTGTGAGTGCACTATATTGAACAGACGTCTCAGATTATTAGATGAATGTCTCTTAGGGATAAACCCCGTTTAATCTGGATTGATTAATTTACTAACATACTTACTTAATCTTCTAGCTAATGTTTTCGCTAATATATTTTGATCTGTATTTAACAATACGATAGCTCTATATGAACCAGGTTCTTCTATATCTTTGTCTTTTTTAAGTATTAATGTGATCGTTGATTCAGCTAGTGTATCGGGTAATGTTTGTTCTTTAAAGGCATATTTATACATTTTCTGTAAACGTGGTATAATTTTGTCATAAAAACTTTAATAAAATTCATTACTAAATCCATCAGGACCTGGAGTTTTTCCATTCTTTAATGAAGTTATTGTTCCTTAAATGAGATTTGTGCACCCAGTTCCTCTTGTTCCTTCAACTCTAATTTTGGAAGGTTACAGTTGTCCAAGAATTCTGTAATTTTATTGGTGTCCGTTGTCGTTTTGGATGTGTACAAATTCTCATAAAATTGCGCAAATCTTTTATCAATATCATTCGGTAAAGTTATTGATTCCCCTCTGTGTGAGTTAATCTTTTGAATCGTGTGTTCTTTTTCTCGTTTTTTTAGCTGACGACCCAGGAGTTTGTGTGGTTTATCCCCAAATTCAAAGTGTTCCTGTCTTGTAATTTGGAATAGTCTCATAAGTTTGGCTGATAATAATGTATTTAATTTACATTTGAGAATTGTTATTTTATTGTGTTTATCCATAGTTGGATCTTCAGCATTATCTATATCCAGTTGTCTAATTTGTTATTCTAACTGTCTTTGTTCCTTCTTATTCTTTTTATTTTGAAAAGCTTGGTATGGAATTATAACGCCTCTAATAAATGCTTTGAAAGATTCCCAAAATAAATTGGGCGATATATCTGGAGTGCCATTTATTTCAAAAAAGAGGTTCATTTGTTTTTTTTAGATATATACTCCCTTGCGAGTCTTTTAAAATTTGAGGATTAAACCTCCAAAACGATTTGTTCTTAGACATTCCTTCCAGTTTAAAAAAGAAAGTTAGCGGGGAGTGATCTGAGATCGAGTTGGTATGGTTTCAAAGTATAGGGGATTATTTTTGTACGACCAGGAAATAATCTATACGTGAGTATGTTTTGTGTACCATTGAATAAAACGAGTATTCCCTGCCAGTCGGATTAGCTATCCTCCAAACATCTGTTATATTAGTATTATTTATGTAAGTATTTAAGAGTTCACTAGTTTTAGATTTCGTATTACCTCTCTGTTTTTGCCTAGATTTATCTAAATACGGATCTAAAACACAGTTAAAGTCTCCTCCTATTATAACATTTTGGTAATTAGATTCTGCGATTATATTCAGAATTGTATTGAAAAAATGAGGGTTATCAAAGTTAGGCTCGTATATATTTACCAAGGTAATTGGGGTAGCGTGGATCTCTCCGGTAACTATCAAATATCTCCCTTCCTTACCTGTTATGGTATTCTTTGCTTTAAATGGTATTCCTTTACGAATAATGATTGACATACCTCTAGATTTCGAAGTATATGAAGAATGATATATTTGACCTATCCAATTCGCCCTCAATCTAGCCTGATCCTGGGATTTGAGATGGATTTCTTGTAGAAAGATGATGTCAGTATTGTACAATTTCAGCTGAGCTAATATCTTACCCCTTTTAATAGGTTCATTCACACCTCTTATATTCCAACTACAGAATGTGACTCCTCCTACCTTCTTTTGTTTAATGTCTTGCATTTTGAATGGTTATAATACCCTTAAATCTTACGGTGCATCCATACCTCAGGTCTTTAGATATTGGGGGAACCATTGCGTTACTAAGTTCAGTTGGTATATCCCTTTTGCAATTATCTCTAAACAAAAAACTCAGACATGTGACTTGATGTGATAGTAAAAAAAAATTGAAAAAGTGAAAATACAGTGTCTAAAATTGTCGACACTGTAACAAGTGGCCCACCTGTTGGTGGGAGAAAACCTTGTATCGACTTCCATTGTCGATGTTAAACAATTAGCTCCGCTCCCTTGATTACTCGTAACATAGTGGGACGGGACCACAAAATCAGATATATAATACACATTTACCATATATATTTCGTTATAACATATCATAGATATATAATAATTTTATCTACTAAGTTTTTAAACGAATGATTTTACCTTCAATAATAATCAACGGTTGGTTGAAGGGGTTAACATGAAACGTACTCCTGGATCTAAGCCAGGTGCTCGTTTCTCCTCCCCCCCCCCCCAATTATAGATAAGGCTTAAAATTAGTAAATTTTTGTGTCAGTTCTTAAATTTGTTGATTCTTATTAGCATCCATTACTATTTCTATATTAATATTGTTAAATTGTTAAATTGTTAAAAGGATTAGTTCTTTACGAATTAAATTAGTATTTTAATCTCTTAAACAACAGCCATCATTGCTTCTGATAACCATATAACCATATAACCATATAACCATTACAGCACGGAAACAGGCCATCTCGGCCCTTCAAGTCCGTGCCGAACCTTTTTTTTAAATATTGTTAAATTGATAAATTGTTAATTTGTATTACTTCCCCCTAGTCCCATCTACCTGCACTCAGACCATAACCCTCCATTCCTTTCCCGTCCATATACCCATCCAATCTATTTTTAAAGGATAAAACTGAACCTGCCTCCACCACTTCCACTGGAAGCTCATTCCACACAGCTACCACTCTCTGAGTAAAGAAGTTCCCCCTAATGTTACCCCTAAACTTCAGTCCCTTAATTCTCAAGTCATGTCCCCTTGTTTGAATCTTCCCTACTCTCAATGCGAAAAGCTTATCCACGTCAACTCTGTCTAACCCGCTCATAATTTTAAAGACCTCTATTAAGTCCCCTCTTAACCTTCTGCGCTCCGAAGAATAAAGACCTAACTTGTTCAACCTTTCTCTGTAACTTAGTTGCTGAAACACAGGCAACATTCTAGTAAATCTCCTCTGCACTCTCTCCATTTTGTTGACATCCTTCCTATGATTAGGCGACCAAAATTGTACTCCATACTCCAGAATTGGCCTCACCAATGCCTTGTACAATTTTAACATTACATCCCAACTTCTATCTTCATTGCTCTGATTTATAAAGGGCAGCACACCAAAAGCTTTCTTTACCACCCCATGTACATGAGATTCCACCTTCAGGGAACTATGCACAGTTATTCATAGATCGCTCTGTTCAACTGCATTCCTCAATTCGCTACCATTTACCATGTACGTCCTATTTTGATTTGTCCTGCCGAGATGTAGCACCTCGCATTTATCAGCATTAAACTCCATCTGCCATCTTTCAGCCCACTCTTCCAAATGGCCTAAATCTCTCTGTAGACTTTGAAAATCGACTTCATTATCCACAACCCCACCTACCTTAGTATCATCTGCATACTTATTAATCCAATATTCCACACCATCATCCAGATCATTGATGTACATGACAAACAACAGTGGACCCCACACAGACCCCTGAGGCACCCCACTAGTTACCGGCCTCCAACCTGACAAACAGCCATCCGCCATTACTCTCTGGCATCTCCCATTCAGCCACTGTTGAATCCATCTTGCTACTCCACCATTAATACCCAACAATTGAATCTTCTTAACCAACCTTCCATGAGGAACCTTGTCAAAGGCCTTACTGAAGTCCATATAGACAACATCCACTGGTTTACCCTCATCAATTTTCCTAGTAACCTCTTCGAAAAATTCAAGAAGATTAGTCAAACATGATCTTCCAGGCACAAATCCATATTGACTGTTCCTAATCAGACCCTGCTTATCCAGATGCTTATATATATTATCTCTAAGTATCCTTTCCATTAATTTGCCCACCACTGACGTCAAACTAACAGGTCTTTAATTGCTAGGTTTACTCTTAGAACCCCTTTTAAACAACGGAACAACATGCGCAATACGCCAATCCTCCGGCACTATTCCCGTTTCTAATGACATTTGAAATATTTCTGTCATAGCCCTTGCTATTTCTACACTAACTTCCCTCAATGTCCTAGGGAATATCCTGTCAGGACCTGGAGACTTATCCGTTTGCATATTTTTCAAAAGTGTCCGCACCACCTCTTCTTTGAATCTCATACTTTCCATTGCTACTCTGCTTGTTTCCCTTACCTCACATAATTCCATATCCTTCTCCTTGGTGAATACCGAAGAAAATAAATTGTTCAATATCTCCCCCATCTCTTTTGGCTCTGCAGATAGCTGTCCACTCTGACTCTCTAATGGACCAATTTTATTGCTTGTTATCCTTTTGCTATTAATATAGCTGTAGAAAACCTTTGGATTTACTTTCACCTTACTTGCCAAAGCAACCTCATACCTTCTTTTAGCTTTTCTAATTTCTTTCTTAATATTCTTTTTACACTCTTTACACTTTTAGAGCAGATATATTCTGCTCTTCGGTTCGTCGTTCCCCTGTTATTCTCTGTTTGTTTCACTTGGAACACAGAATGTCCTTGAGTTAAAATTCCACAGATAAAGAGTCTAGACAGACGCACATGGAAGAATTCTCCATCTTAGTTTTTTTAAAGTACTAAAAGAAATGTTTCTTCCCTTCTGTTCAGCCATTAACTGTGGAATAATAAAGAGAGAGATTTGTCCATACCGTCCATACCTTCCCGCGACTATCTTTGAGCAGCATTCTCTTCCACGATGCTCTGGGCATGTTTTTTTCCGCAGTCTCCGGGGTTATGAATGATTTCTCCTTTCCCTTGTAGGTAATTCGCATCATTGCCGAATAGAAAACACCTTGAATTCGTTTAAGAATGTCTTTTGGCTTTGTGAACTGATTTCTCTTTTGTACAATTTCATAAGGATAGTCCCTGAATATTTTGATAGGATCATTATGAAACATCAATTGCACTCCATATTTGATTTTCCTCATCACCTCTTCAAGTTCTCAAATGTCCCGAAATTTCACGATAATCTGTCGTGGATGGTCCGATCTTGTTTGTGATCTTGGTATAAATCTCGGTACTCGATGTGCCACTTAAATTTTCGGTTCAGTGGGGAGATTAAGCAGTTGTTTGAGTAAGCCCATAGCAAACTCACGAATGTCCGTTCCCTCAGCTCCCTCTGACACTCCAAGAATTCTTAAATTTCGGCGTCTCGAACGAGCTTCCAAATCAAGGCATCTGTCCGAAACTCGCCCCAGATGTGTCGCCATCTGTCTTGTAGTTTGATCCTGTTCTTGCCTCATTCTCTCCATATCTTCAGCCATTCGAGCCATATCTCTCTTCAATTCTCTGATTGTAGACATATTTGAAGCCACTGTTTCAAGCACAGCCGTGAACTTGTCCGTGGTAGATTCTTCCACCTTATCAATTCTCTCCGATAATTATCCTTTCACATCATCAATTCGTTTGTTTATAGTGCCAATTGAATCAATAACTTTCTGATTACCAGCACTCATATTCTACGTCATCTTTTCGATTTTTTCCATCATTTTTCCCATCATTTTATTATTTTCATCCAAAATGTCATCCTTCATACCTCTTACCGATTTCTTTATCTTTGTCCTTAGCCAGATCAGTCTTGGACTTTGTAGACATTTCAGCAGCCACTTCAGGGACCCCTTCAGAGGTAGATTCTTCAGATTTCATCAGGATTTTCAGCAGCTGTCTTGTGACAGTTCTTTGAGGAATCACAGTTGGAGACGATATTGTCATTTAAAAGTCTTTAAAGCTCCGTTAATTTCACAGCGCTTACTGATGACGTCATCAGCGCAACGTCCAGAAGCTCCAGTAACTTTTTTTAATCGGTCCCGACCAGTAGACCCGATTTTAACGCGCAACATCGCAAATTTTCGGGAGCGGAACTAGGTGTGCATCTGTTAGTGTAACATGGCGCCACGGGAAGTCCCTTAATCTGCAATTTGAGAAGGAAAACGTTAAATCGGAAGTGGCAGTGATGCAGTTGAACAAAGGGGACTATGAAGGCATGAGAGGGGAGCTGGCCAAAGTAGACTGGAAAGGGATCCTAGCAGGAATGACGTTGGAACAGCAATGGCAGGAATTTCTGTGCATAATACGGAAGACGCAGGATCATTTCATTCCAAAAAGGAAGAAAGATTCTAAGGGGAGTAGGAGGCAACCGTGGCTGACAAGAGAAGTTAGGGATAGTATAAACTAAAAGAAAATATGTATAACACAGCAAAGAGTAGCCGGAAGCCAGAGGATTGGGAAACTTTCATAGGACAACAGAAGGAAACAAAACGGGCAATACGGACTGAAAAGATGAAGTACGAGGGGAAGTACCAGGAATATAAAGAAGGACAGTAAAAGCTTCTTTAGATAAGTTAAGAGAAAAAGTGTAGCAAAGTCAAATGTGGGTCCCTTGAAGGCAGACACGGGTGAAATTATTATGGGCAACAAGGAAATGGCAGAAGAGTTGAATAGGTACTTCGGATCTGTCTTCACTAATGAAGACGCAAACAATCACCCAGATCTACTGGAGGACAGAGGATCTAAGGGGGTAGAGGAACTGAAATAAATTTTATTTAGGCGAGAAATAGCATTGGGTATGCTAATGGGACTGAAGGATGATAAATCCCCTGGGCCTGATGGTCTGCATCCCAGGGTCCTCAGGGACGTGGCTCTAGAAATAGTGGACGCATTGGTGATCATTTTCCAATGTTCAATAGATTCAAGATCAGTTCCTGTGGATTGGAGGATAGCTAATGTTATCCCACGTTCCAAGAAAGGAGCGAGAGAGAAAACGGGGAATTACAGACCAGTTAGCCTGACTTCGGTGGTGGGAAAGATGCTGGAGTCAATTATTAAAGAGGTAATAAAGGGGGCATTTGGATAGCAGTAAAAGGATTAGTCCAAGTCAACATGGATTTATGAAAGGGAAATCATGCTTGACTAATCTTCTGGAATTGTTTGAGGATGTGACAAGTAAAATGGATGAAGGGGGTGCCAGTGGATCTAGCCTTTCAGAAAGCCTTTGATAAGGTCCCGCATGGGAGACTGGTGACTAAATTTAGACCACATGGTATTGGGTGTAGGGTGTTGACATGGATAGAAATTGGTGGGCAGACAGGAAGCAAAGAGTAGGAGTGAACGTGTCCTTTTCAGAATGGCAGGCAGTGACGAGTGGAGTGCCGCAAGGCTCGGTGTTGGGGCCGCAACTGTTTACTGATTTGGAAGAGGGAATTAGGAGCAACACTAGCAAGTTTGCTCCTTATTAGAAATGCGTGCAACAAAGGCAAAACAGTTATAATGGGTGACTTCAATCTACATATAGATTGGGTGAATCAAATTGGCAGGGGTGCTGAGGAAGAGGATTTCTTGGAATGTATGCGGGATAGTTATCTAAACCAACATGTAGAGGAACCAACGAGAGAGCAGGCTATTCTAGACTGGGTATTGAGTAAAGAGGAAGGGTTAGTTAGCAGTCTTGTTGTGCGTGCCCCCAAAAGATGAAGCATACAAATTAGCCAGAAAAAGCAGCATACCAGAGGACTGGGAGAAATTCAGAGACCGGCAGAGGAGGACAAAGGGCTTAATTAGGAAAGGGAAAATAGATTATGAAAGAAAACTGGCAGGGAACATAAAAACTGACTGCAAAAGTTTTTATAGATATTTGAAGAGAAAGAGATTAGTTAAAACAAATGTAGGTCCCTTGCAATCAGAAACAGGTGAATTGATCATGGGGAACAAGGATATGGCGGACCAATTGAATAACTACTTTGGTTCCGTCTTCACCAAGGAAGACATAAATAATCTGCCGGAAATAGCAGGGGACCGCAGGTCAAAGGAGACGGAGGAACTGAGTGAAATCCAGGTTAGTGGGGAAGTCGTGTTGGGTAAATTGAATGGATTAAAGGCCGATAAATCCCCAGGGCCAGATAGGCTGCATCCCAGAGTACTTAAGGTAGTAGCTCCAGAAATAGTGGATGCAATAGTGATCATTTTTCAAAACTCTTTAGATTCTGGAGTAGTTCCTGAGGATTGGAGGGTAGCAAACGTAACCCCACTTTTTAAGAAGGGAGGGAGAGAGAAAACGGGGAATTACAGACCAGTTAGTCTAACATCGGTAGTGGGGAAACTGCTAGAGTCAGTTATTAAAGATGGGATAGCAGCACATTTGGAAAGTGGTGAAATCATTGGACAAAGTCAGCATGGATTTACGAAAGGTAAATCATGTCTGACAAATCTTATAGAATTTTTCGAGGATGTAACTAGTAGAGTGGATAGGGGAGAACCAGTGGATCTGTTGTATCTGGACTTTCAGAAGGCTTTCGACAAGGTCCCACATAAGAGATTAGTATACAAACTTAAAGCACACCATATTGGGGGTTCAGTATTGATGTGGATAGAGAACTGGCTGGCAAACAGGAAGCAAAGAGTAGGAGTAAACGGGTCCTTTTCACAATGGCAGGCAGTGACTAGTGGGGTACCGCAAAGCTCAGTGCTGGGACCCCAGCTATTTACAATTTATATTAATGTACTGGATGAGGGAATTGAAGGCAACATCTCCAAGTTTGCGGATAACGCTAAGCTGGGGGGCAGTGTTAGCTGTGAGGAGGATGCTAGGAGACTGCAAGGTGACTTGGATAGGCTGGATGAGTGGGCAAATGTTTGGCAGATGCAGTATAATGTGGATAAATGTGAGGTTATCCACTTTGGTGGCAGAAACAGGAAAGCAGACTATTATCTAAATGGTGGCCGATTAGGAAAAGGGGAGATGCAGCGAGACCTGGGTGTCATGGTACACCAGTCATTGAAAGTAGGCATGCAGGTGCAGCAGGCAGTGAAGAAAGCGAATGGTATGTTAGCTTTCATAGCAAAAGGATTTGAGTATAGGAGCAGGGAGGTTCTACTGCAGTTGTACAGGGTCTTGGTGAGACCACACCTGGAGTATTGCGTACAGTTTTGCTCTCCAAATCTGAGGAAGAACATTATAGCCATAGAGGGAGTGCAGAGAAGGTTCACCAGACTGATTCCTGGGATGTCAGGACTTTCATATGAAGAAAGACTGGATAGACTTGGCTTATTCTCGCTAGAATTTAGGAGATTGAGGGGGGATCTTATAGAAACGTACAAAATTCTTATGGGGTTGGACAGGCTAGATGCAGGAAGATTGTTCCCGATGTTGGGGAAGTACAGGACAAGGGGTCACAGCTTAAGGATAAGGGGGGAATCCTTTAAGACCGAGATGAGAAAAAACGTTTTCATACAGAGAGTGGTGATTCTCTGGAACTCTCTGCCACAGAGGGTAGTTGAGGCCAGTTCATTGGCTATATTTAAGAGGGAGTTAGATGCGGCCCTTGTGGCTATAGGGATCAGGGGGTATGGAGAGAAGGCAGGTACGGGATACTGAGTTGGATGATCAGCCATGATCATATTGAATGGCGGTGCAGGCTCGAAGGGCAGAATGGCCTACTCCTGCACCTATTTTCTATGTATCTATGTATCTATGTAAGTTTGCGGATGACACAAAGCTGGGTGGCAGTGTGAACTGTGAAGAGGATGTTAGGAGGTTGCAGGGTGACCTGGACAGGTTGAGTGTGTGGGCAGATGCCGTATAATATAGATAAATGTGAGGTTATCCACTTTGGCGGCAAAAATAAAGGGGCAGATTATTATCTCAATGAGGTTAGGTTAGATGAGGGGGAGGCGCAGCGGGACCTGGGAATCCTTGTACACCGGTCACTGAAAATGTGCTTACAGGTACAGCAGGCAGTGAACAAACCTAATGGAATGTTGGCCTTCATAACAAGAGGATTTCAGTATAGAAGTAAAGAGGTTCTTCCGCAGTTGTATAGGGCTCTGGTGAGACCACATCTGGAGTATTGTGTACAGTTTTGGTCTCCTAATTTGAGGAAGGACATCCTTGTGATTGAGGCAGTGCAGCGTAGGTTCACGAGATTGATCCCTGGGAAGGGGAAATACTCGCTAGAATTTAGGAGATTGAGGGGGGGGCTCTTATAGAAACTTACAAAATTCTTAAGGGGTTGGACAGGCTAGATGCAGGAAGATTGTTCCCAATGTTGTGGAAGTCCAGAACAAGGGGTGACAGTTTAAGGATAAAAGGGAAATCTTTTAGGACTGAGATGAGGAAAACATTTTTTACACAGAGAGTGGTGAATCTCAGGAATTCTCTGCCACAGAATGTAGTTGAGGCCAGTTCATTGGCTATATTTAAGAGGGAGTTAGATGTGGCCCTTGTGGCTTAAGGGATCAGGGGGTATGGAGAGAAGGCAGGTACAGGATACTGAGACCAAAACTGTACGCAATACTCCAGGTGTGGTCTCGCCAAGACCCTGTACAACTGCAGTAGAACCTCCCTGCTCCTATACTCAAATCCTTTTGGTATGAATGCTAACATACCATTCGCTTTCTTCACTGCCTGCTGCATCTGCATGCCTACTTTCAATATCTGCTGTACCATGACACCCAGGTCTCGTTGCATCTCCACTTTTCCTAATCGGCCACCATTCACATAATAGTCTACTTTCCTGTTTTTGCCACCAAAGTGGATAACCTCACATTTATCCGCATTATACTGCATCTGCCATACATTTGCCCACTCACCCAGCCTATCAAGTCACCTTGCAGCCTCCTAGCATCTTCCTCACAGCTAACACTGCTCCCCAGCTTCGTGTCATCTGCAAACTTGGAGATGTTGCATTCAATTCCCTCGTCCAAATCATTAATATATATTGTAAATAGCTGGGGTCCCAGCACTGAGCCTTGCGGTACCCCACTAGTCACTGCCTGCCATTCTCAAAAGGGCCCGTTTACTCCTTCTCTTTGCTTCCTGCCTGCCAGCCAGTTCTCTATCCACATCAATACTCAACCCCCAATACCGTGTGCTTTAAGTTTGTATACTAATCTCTTTTGTGGGACCTTGTCGAAAGCCTTCTGAAAGTCCAGATATAACACATCCACTGGTTCTCCCTTATCCACTCTACTCGTTACATCCTCGAAAAATTCTATACGATTCGTCAGACATGATTTACCTTTCATAAATCCATGCTGACTTTGTCCAATGGTTTCACCACTTTCCAAATGTGCTGCTATCCCATTTTTAATCAATGACTCTAGCAGTTTCCCCACTACCGATGTTAGACTAACTGGTCTGTAATTCCCCGTTTTCTCTTTCCCTCCCTTTTTAAAAAGTGGGGTTACATTAGCTACCCTCCAACGCTGAGAAACTACTCCAGAATCTAAAGAGTTTTGAAAAAGTATCAATAATGCATCCACTATTTCTGGGGCTACTTCCTTAAGTACTCTGGGATGCAGCCTATCTGGCCCTGGGGATTTATCGGCCTTTAATCCATTCAATTTACCTAACACCACTTCCCGGCTAATCTGGATTTCACTCAGTTCTTCCATCTCATTTGACCCCTGCTATTTCCGGCAGATTATTTATGTCTTCCTCAGTGAAGACAGAACCAAAGTAGTTATTCAATTGGTCTGCCATGTCTTTGTTCCCCATGATCAATTCAGCTCTTTCTGTCTGCAAGGGACCTACATTTGTTTTAACTAATCTTTTTCTCTTCACATATCTATAAAAATGTTGCAGTCAGTTTTTATTATCCCTGCCAGTTTTCTTTCATAATCTATTTTCTCTTTCCTAATTAAGCTCTTTGTCCTCCTCTGCCGGACTCTGAATTTCTCCCAGTCCTCTGGTAGGCTGCTTTTTCTGGCTAATTTGTATGCTTCATCTTTTGTTTTGATACTATCCCTGATTTCCCTTGTTATCCACGGATGCACTACCTTCCCTGGTTTATTCTTTTGCCAAACTGGGATGAACAATTGTTGTAGTTCATCCCTGCAGTCTTTAAATGCCTTCCATTGTACATCCACCGTCAACCCTTTAAGAATCAATTGCCAGCCTATCTTGGCCAATTCACGTCTCATACCCTCAAAGTTACCTTTCTCTAAGTTCAGAACCATTGTTTCTGAATTAATTATGTCACTCTCCATCCTAATGAAGAACTCAAACATATTATCGTCACTCTTGCCCAAGGGGCCACGCACAACAAGACTGCTAACTAACCCTTCCTCATTACTCAATACCCAGTCTAGAATAGCCTGCTCTCTCGTTGGTTCCTCTACATGTTGGTTTAGCAAACTATCACGCATACATTCCAAGAAATCCTCTTCCTCAGCTCCCCTGCCAATTTGATTCACCCAATCTATATGTAGATTGAAGTCACCCATTATAAATGGCCTCCTCCTGCACATATTTTCTGTGTTTCTGTGTTTCTGTGTGCAGGGTGACTTGGACATGTTGGATGCGTGGGCAGATGCATGGCAGATGAAGTTTAATGCGGATAAATGTGAGGTTATCCACTTTGGTAGCAAAAACAGGAAGGCAGATTACTAGCTAAACGGCGTCAAGTTGGGAAAAGGGGAAGTACAACGGGATCTGGGAGTCATTGTTCATCAGTCGATGAAAGTAAGCATGCAGGTACAGCAGGCAGTGAAGAAAGCGAATGGCATGTTGGGCTTCATAACAAGAGGAGTTGAGTATAGGAGCAAAGAGGTCCTTCTGCAGTTGTCTAGAGCCCTAGTGAGACCACACCTGGAGTATTGTGTACAGGTTTGGTCCCCTCATTTGAGGGAGTGCAGCGTACGTTTCTCCAGCTTAATTCCAGGGATGGCGGGACTGTCATATGCTGAGAGAATGGAGCAGCTGGGATGTACACTCTGGAGTTTAGAAGGATGAGAAGGAATCTCATTGAAACATATAAGATTGTTAACGGTTTGGACACGCTAGAGGCAGGAAACATGTTCCTGATGTTGGGGTAGTCCAGAATCAGAGTCCATAGTTTAAGAATAAGGAGTAAGCCATTTAGTACGGAGAAGATGAAACACTTTTTTCTCACAGACAGTGGTGAGTCTGTGGAATTCTCTGCCTCAGAGGGCGGTGGAGGCCGGTTCGCTGGATGCTTTCAAGAGAGAGCTAGATAATGATCTTTAAAAATAGCAGAGTCAGGGGATATGGGGAGAAGGCAGGAACGGGGTACTGATTGGGGATGATCAGCCATGATCACATTGAATGGCGGTGCTGGCTCCAAGGGCCGAATGGCCTACTCCTGCACCTATTGTCTATTGTCTATTGTCTATTGACCTGTGACATTACTTTTAGGAAACTATGTACCTGCGCACCGATATTCGTCTGAGCTACATCATTCTCTATCGACATGTGATGCCGCTTTCAGTGACCTGTGTACTTGCACCCCTAGATCCATCTTCACTGCAACACTCCCTATCGACTTGTGACACTACTGTCAGGGAACTATTTACCTGCGCTCCGACATCCCTCTGATCTACAACAATCCCTATCGAACTGTGACGCCACTTTCAGGGAACTATGTTCCTGCACTCAGAGATCCCTCCGCACTGCTACTCTTCCTCCGTTTCTACCAGTGAGACCAATTTCATGGAACTATGCACCAGTACTCCTAGTAGGACTGAGACAAGGAAAAAACATTTCACTCAAAGAGTTGTGAATCTGTGGAATTCTCAACCACAGAAGGCAGTGGAGATAAATGTGTTGGATATTTTCCAGAGGAAGTTAGATTTAGCTCTTGGGGCTAAAGAAATCAACGGATATCGCGGAAAAAGCCGAAATATGATACTGATTTTGCATGATCAGTCATGATCATATTGAATTTTCAAGAAGGAACTGCAGATGCTCGAAAATCGAAGGTAGACTAAAGTGCTGGAGAAACTCAGCGGGTGAGGCAGTATCTATGGAGCGAAGGAAATAGGCAACATTTCGGGCCGAAACCCTTCGTCAGAGTGAAGAAGGGTTTCGGCCCGAAACGTTGCCTATGATCATATTGAATGGTGGTGCCGGCTCGAATGGCCGAATGGCCTACTCCTGCACCTATTTGATATGTGTCTATGTTTCCTAGATTCCTTGGCTCTATAACACTGCCTGTCTACAATTGAAGTATCTGTGACATGTGGTTGTGTGAAGTCGTTCATAGTGTCTGGTCTCAATGAAGCCCGGCGTCGGGGGAAATTACAAGAAGTGGGCCACCCTCAGGAGGGAAATGGAACAGTGGTCCCTGTGGGGAACGGCACTCCAGACGGAGACTGGACAATCATTCTGCGGATGGTTATATAACCATATAACCATATAACAATTACAGCACGGAAACAGGCCATCTCGGCCCTTCTAGTCCGTGCCCAACACTTATTCTCCCCTAGTCCCATCTACCTGCACTCAGACCATAACTTTCCATTCATTTCCCGTCCATATACCCATCCAATATATTCTTAAATGATAAAATCGAACCTGCCTCCACCACTTCCACTGGAAGCTCATTCCACACAGCTACCACTCTCTGAGTAAAGAAGTTCCCCCTAATGTTACCCCTAAACTTCTGTCCCTTAATTCTCAAGTCATGTCCTCTTGTTTGAATCTTCCCTACTCTCAATGGGAAAAGCTTATCCACGTCAACTCTGTCTATCCCTCTCATCATTTTAAAGACCTCTATCAAGTCCCCCTTAACCTTCTGCTTTCCAAAGAATAAAGACATAACTTGTTCAACCTTTCTCTGTAACTTAGTTGCTGAAACCCAGGCAGCATTCTAGTAAATCTCCTCTGTACGCTCTCTATTTTGTTTGACATCCTTCCTATAATTAGGCGACCAAAATTATACACCATACCCCAGAATTGGCCTCACCAATGCCTTGTACAATTTTAACATTACATCCCAACTTCTATACTCAAAGCTCTGATTTATAAAGGCCAGCACACCAAAAGCTTTCTTTACCACCCTATCTACATGAGATTCCACCTTCAGGGAACTATGCAGACTTAACACGTTCAAGAGGCAAATCTAAACCGCGGAGGGAGACGGGATGATTGGTCCCAGGGCGGAGTTTACCCCAGATCGTTCCCCACTGCGGAGGGAGACGGAACGAATGGTCCCAGAACAGAGTTTACCCCAGACGGTCCCCACTGCGGATTGGGTAAATGTGACAGAAATCGCCGTGACGGGCAGGAGGTCCCGCAGCGAAGCCGTCGATGGGTTTATCCGCCCGGGACTGACGCCTGTGAGTTCCGGCGGTGAATGTGGGGAGCCGGAGCCCGGAGCGGAGAGACTGCGGCCGCCTCTGGGATGCGCTCAGGGCGCGGATTTATTAATGAGCCGTAGCACTGAAGTGAGCGGATATTTCACCGCGATCTTCAACTGCTCCCTGAACTTGGACTGGGTCGCCACGTAAATGAATGTGTTGGTGCAGCAGCTGAGATTCCTCAGCAAATACCCGATGTGGATAAAGATCCATTGAGAATCATTCAAATCATTTCCAATTCCTGTGATCTGATAATAGACGACGTTTACAACCAGCGTCAGCCACAGGAGGATGAAGCTGCCGGAGATTGTGAAGAGTAAAATCACAGACCTCCTCCTGCTCTCCATCTCCGGGTCACTGCGGTTCTTCCCCTTGCTCTCACCCCTCAGCCCCTTACGGACCCGACTGGCCACTGAAATGTGCCGGACTGTCAGAGCGTTGAGCAGCAGGATTACAGCGAAAGGGAGGAACGGAGTTAAAACCGTGTCGAAACAATCAAATGCCACCCACCCGGGATCAGTGTAATAACTGTCCACCGTGTCACAGCCCCACGGGACATTGTCTATGAATGTCCGAGGTTCCACTGTGAAGTAGCGGGGTACGTTTTTCACACAGAGCAGGAGGCCGGCTGTTGCCAGAACCGCAGCTGCAGTTTTCCCGGTGCAACATTTTGTTTTCAGCTTCTGGCAACAAATGGCGACAAACCGATCAAAGGTGAAAGTGACGGTGAACCAGACAGAACAGTCTGTAGCTGCAAACCTCAGTACAAGGATAACACTGCACACAGGGTAGATGGACAGGAAACTCCAATAAAAGTAATGATATCGGATCCAATACAAAATGACTTCGGTGATCACGGCCAGTAGATCGGCCGCTGCCATGGCCACCAGGTAGCGAGTGGTGCAGGAGGAGAGGCCGCACTTTTTCTGGGACAGGATCATAATCGCCACTAAATTCACTGCGGAAAGAGAAGGGAACGGACATTGAGCATTAGAGTCATATTGTGGTAACAGGCCCTTCGGCCCAACTCGCCCTACATCGGTCAACAATGTCCCAGCTACACTCGTCCCACTTGCCAGCGCTTGGTCAATATCCCTGCAAACCTGTCCTATCCGTGTACCTATCTAATTGTTTCTAAAACGATGGCATGGTCGCAGCCTCAACTACCTCCTCTGGCAGCTTGTTCCGTACACCCACCACCCTTTGTGTGGACATGTTCTCCGGGGCTGAACACTGGTTCAACTTTCAGCTAAAGGTCAGAAGCGCCGGAGTCGGTGCGTGGCTGCAAGTTTAACATTGTCAGACCCGGCTCCTACTGTGCCCGACCTGCCTGCTTCAGTGGAGAAGAGATAAGGCGGCGGGCGGGCGGGCGGGCAGGGAACCCGCTATAATAGGCGGAATGGTCCTTTTGAAAGTTGTCCCTGCTCACAGTCTCTGATGGGGCCGGTTTCATAGAGTTGATCATGACCGGCCGCGTTTTAACAGGGCTCTGGGAACTCGGCATCTGATGGCTTCCAGAGGGAATGCGGGGACAACTTAGAAACCGGCAGCAGATTGGCTCCGTTAATGGATTCATTCCACAGTGGGCTCAGATCCGTAACAACACACGCCATTAGATCCGCAGCCACCGGTTCAGGAGATCGATCCAATTATTGACCAACAGGCGGTGGAAACCGACTGTGACAGACAGACTCCACAGTGAGACACAGTGTCCACAGGACCGGGTGTTCACTCTGATCAATAACGCAGACACAGTGAGCTTCACAATGTAAACCCCTCTCTCCCAGTCACACCGTCCCGGAGAGCTGCGTGTCCCGACCACTGGGACAACTCTGGGCAAGGTCCCACTGAAGGCAAGAACAACATTCTAGTGGGTCCCGGCAGTAAGAGAAAAATACGGTCTGAAAATAATAAAAATCACAGCTTTAATTCAAAATTATTTCACTGAGAGGATTGAGGTAGTCGTCATTTAGTATGTTACATCTATAACCAGTTGCATTTAAATTTTATCTGCCTGTAATGATGTGGGTGGGATTTATTACGTACTCGAAGGCGTGTTTGCGGCTGGGATTCTCGCGCAGACGCCCTAGTAGTTTTTAGTTTAGTTTGAAGAAGCATGGGGAAGGGGTCACAGCGTTCGACCATGCACGAGTTCCACCATGCACGAGTTCCACCATGCACGAGTTTCACTACGAATAAGATAAAAATGCACTTAATTGCGAGTTTACACGAGTTTGCCCTCGACTCAAACTCGCAGCATGGTCGACACGAGGTCCTATGAGGTCACTGGAACTCTCCTTCATGCTCGAGGGAAGTTCCCGCATCCTCGTGGCCTCAGCTAGGTCGCGGAAAAATTTTCAGCATGTTGAAAGAATTTCCGCGACTAAAATGTGGGCGGCATGGTTCTTTTTGACTCCTAGTGCAGTGGAGCGGGGTCGCTATTTAGTTACAGGCAGTCGAGGGCAGTCGTAGGCAATCTCCTTCGCTGACCGGGCATTTTAATAGGCTCATTCGAGTTTTCAGGATAAGGGAAAACCGACCGGTAGGTAAAATGCCCGCTAAACTCTATTATACTTCTTATATACGGACACTGTTTTTCATGTGACACCCACACAGGTCCTGAAAGCTCTGAGGCTGGTGAACCCCCACAAGGCTGTGAGACCAGATGGCGTCCCTCCTAAAGTTCTGAAGGCCTGTGCAGAACAACCCACTGGAGTGTATGTAGACATCTTCAATCTGTCTTTAAACCAAGCAGTGGTCTCCCGTATTTTTAAATTTTCCACCATCGTACCAGTTCCAAAAAAAACAAATCCACCCACCCTGAATGACTTCAGGCCAGTGGCACTCACGCCAGTTGCCATGAAGTGTCTAGAAAAACTGGTTCTCACACCTATCAATCACATGGTCCCGGGCACGATCGACCCCCTCCAGTTCGCCTACCGCCCCAACCGCTCAGTGGACGACGCAGTGGCCATTGCTCTACACCACATCCTGCAACACCTGGACAGCAGAGGAACATACGTCAGAACGCTGTTCCTGGATTACAGTTCGGCTTTTAATACCATTCGCCCGGGCAGGCTGACTGAGAAGCTGACAGACCTCGGCGTCCCGACTCCCACCTGCAACTGGATCTTGGATTTCCTGACTGAAAGACCACAGGTGGTGAGGATGGGAAGGAGGGTGTCTGCAGAGCTCACTGTCAGCACAGGATCACCACAAGGCTGCTGTCTCAGTCCCAAACGTTTCACCCTGTACACACACGACTGTGTCTCCACCCAGGAAAATACCTTCATTATTAAGTATGCGGATGACACCACCATCCTGGGCCTCATCAAGGGGGGGGGGGACGAGTCGGGCTACAGGAATCTGGTGAACGACATTCATGCCTATGGTGAGGTGAACGACCTAAGCCTCAACACAGACAAGACAAGAGAAATAATAATGGACTTCAGAAAAAATCCCCCCCCCCCTGCAGCCCCTCATCATCAAGGGGACTGTGGTGGAGAGGGCTGACAGTTACAGATACCTGGGATTACAAGTAACATCAGATCTGAACTGGACTTTGAACACTGCTGCAACAGTGAAAAAAGCCCAGCAGAGACTGTACTTCATCAGGCTGCTCAGTAAAGCTGGTCTGCACTGTCGCCCTCTCACCCAGGTCTACAAAGGACTGACCACAGGCATCACGGTGTGGTATGGAAACACCACACAGACAGAGAGGAAGGCTCTGCAAAGAGTCATAAAGACTGCAGAGAGGATTATCAGAACGGAACTTCCCTCCATGGAAACAATCTACACGCAGCGCTGTCAAAAAAGAGCAGAGAGAATCATCAGAGACACACTACATCCAGCTCACTCCCTGCTCAAACACAAAAACTGCACATACAACCTCAGGCACAGACGAGCGGACAGCATCGCCACAAACAGAACACGCTTTTTCAAGAGCTTCTTCCCTGCCACAGTGAGACTCTTGGCCAAAACAAAATGAACTGATGTCCTGACCCACCTCATAACATATCATATTATATCATATTATATTGTCTCCTGGGCCTTTGCAATTTACAATGCAATCGACACTTTTATATAGGGTTTGTGTAATTTACAATGCTCTTCACTTCCCCTTTATATAGGGTTTTAGGCACTTTATTTTTTATTTCTAGAGAAGTAAATGTTTTTATAGATTATGTGTCTTTCTGTGTGTATTTTTAACTTGACTTGACTTGACTCTCTGAACAACCGCACAAGAGTTCCTATGTGTGTAAGCACAAATGGCAAATAAAGTTTTTAGATTTTTTGATTTTTTTTTTAAAAAGTGTCACTACTCCTCCTCCCCGCTGCTCCCTCCGCCTTCTCTCCCCTTCTCTCCCCTCTCTCCCCTTCTCTTTCCCCCACCCCTCTCCCCCTCCGCGTTCTCTTAAGGACTTACCGTACACTGTGAAAGCCATTTACCTTCCTCTTCATCGCGGGTGTGAATTTCAGACAGCGCTCCCCCGCTTTCCCTGTCCCCCGCCTTTGCGGTGTGTGTGTGTGTGTGTGTGTGTGTGTGTGTGTGTGTGTGTGTGTGTGTGTGTGTGTGTGTGTGTGTGTGTGTGTGTGTGTGTGTGTGTGTGTGTGTGTGTGTGTGTGTGTGTGTGTGTGTGTGTGTGTGTGTGTGTGTATGTGTTTGCGTGCATGCGTGCGTGCGTGTGTGTGTGTGTGTGTGTGTGTGTGTGTGTGTGTGTGTGTGTGTGTGTGTGTGTGTGTGTGTGTGTGTGTGCGTGCGTGCGTGCGTGCGTGCGTGCGTGCGTGCGTGCGTGCGTGCGTGTGTGTGTGTGTGTGTGTGTGTGTGTGTGTGTGTGTGCGTGTGTGTGTGAGTGTGTGTGTGTGGATCGTTCGATCCAGCTCGCGGTTTCAACGCGGACGGTCGATCCAGCTCGAGGTTTTCCAGGCGTGCGCCCTCGAGCTTGAAGGTCGAAGACACTCTTCTTAACTCGCGGATTTGGTCGTCGCAGTGGGACAGCCCTTATTGTTTTTACTACTCCAATATAGAAACTATTAATTAAGAGACTTTTGAAGATTTATCTTTGGATGTCTTGCCGAGACCTCGTGAATGCGTATCGATTATTATCTTCTAAACCCCTGACTTCAAACATAGTGGCTAGAGGAAAGATTCCCTGAACGATATGGAAATCTGTCACTACAATATATTTCACATATTCTTACACAAGCATCGCCAGTTAGCTAGCTTGTAACATGATCAGAATCAGGTCAACACCGGTTAACACACGGAATTATATAACGAATTGTTCTGCTCACTTACCTGGGACTCCAACGGCAGCAATAATCACATACACGATTTTTGCCACACGCAAATATTCCAGAAACTTTTCCCACATTTTTTCTGCCCAGCGACGTGTCCCTGTGTGCCACCGGTAATTTCTCGGAATGAAATGCTGGAGCAGATTTTATACCATTGTCCGTCTCCACCGGGACTGTGAAGTTTCAACAGAGTTTAAATATAGAAATTTGGAAATTATTCACAAACATATGACATCAGCCAAGTAAAATCCCCGCTGAGATAGGTCGTGGTTTATTTAGGGAATTGATTGAGAAATTCCAATTACTGGGAATTGTAGCGATACTGAGTGATGGAAATTGGGAGCGGCAATGTTCCAGCAAAGGGGATATTGTTTTGAATACCATCAGATCCAACTCTCCACCTCGTGGTGTTTGTCTGATTTCCTTCAATCCGCTTCACTCCGCAAGGATCCCGGGGACTCTCTCAGGGCTTCTGGTACCCAGTTTGAACGTGGACTGGGCGACCTTTGTCCACAGGTTAGAAACATAGAATCGTAGAAAATAGGTGCAGGAGTAGGCCATTCTGTCGTTCGAGCCTGCACCGCCATTCAATATGATCATGGCTGATCATCCAACTCAGTATCCTGTACATGCCTTCTCTCCATACCCCCTGATCCCTTTAGCCACAAGGGCCACATCTAACTCCCTCTTAAATATAGCCAATGAACTGGCCTCAACTACATTCTGTGGCAGAGAATTCCAGAGAAATGTGTGAAAAATGTTTTTCTCATCTCGGTCCTAAAAGATTTCCCCTTTATCCTTAAACTCTGACCCCTTGTCCTGGACTTCACCAACATCGGGAACAATCTTCCTGCATCTAGCCTGTCCAACCCCTTAAGAATTGTGTAAGATTCTATGAGATCCCCCCTCAATCTTCTAAATTCTAGCGAGTACAAGCCGAGTCTATCCAGTCTTTCTTCATATGCAAGTCCTGACATCCATTTTATTGTCACATAAAATTCCAGAAGATTAGTCAAGCATGATTTCCCTTTCATAAATCCATGTTGACTTGGACTAATCCTTTTGCTACTATCCAACTGCCCCATTATTACCTCTTTAATAATTGACTCCAGCATCTTTCCCACCACCGAAGTCAGGCTAACTGGTCTGTAATTCCCCGTTTTCTCTCTCGCTCCTTTCTTGAAAAGTGGGATAACATTAGCTATCCGCCAATCCACAGGAACTGATCCTGAATCTATTGAACATTGGAAAATGATCACCAATGCTTCCACTATTTCTAGAGCCACCTCCCTGAGGATCCTGGGATGCAGACCATCAGGCCCAGTGGATTTATCATCCTTCAGTCCCATTAGCCTACCGATTACTATTTCTCGCCTAATGAAAATGTATTTCAGTTCCTCTACCCCCTTAGATCCTCTGTCCTCCAGTACATCTGGGAGATTGTTTGTGTCTTCCTTAGTGAAGACAGATCCGAAGTACCTATTCAACTCTTCTGCCATTTCCTTGTTGCCCATAATAATTTCACCCGTGTCTGCCTTCAAGGGACCCACATTTGATATTGCTACTCTTTTTCCCTGAACATATCTAAAGAAGCTTTGACTGTCCTTCTTTATATTCCTGGCCAGCTTCCCCTCATACTTCATCTTTTCAGCCCGTATTGCCCGTTTTATTTCCTTCTCTTGTCCTATGAAAGCTTCCCAATCCTCTGGCTTCCGGCTACTCTTTGCTGTGTTATACATCTTTTCTTTTAGTTTTATTCTATCCCTAACTTCTCTTGTCAGCCACGGTTGCCTCCTACTCCCATTAGAATATTTCTTCCTTTTTGGAATGAAATGATCCTGCGTCTCTATTTCTAGAGCTTCCACTTTTCTACTTTTCCACTTTTCAACATAATTGTATAAGGGGTAAGATCGTTGTAAAAACAAGCCTGAAGGCTTTGTGTCTCAATGCTAGGAGCATTCGTAATAAGGTGGATGAGTTGAACGTGCAGCTAGCTATTAATGATTATGATATAGTTGGGATCACGGAGACATGGCTCCAGGGCGACCAAGGCTGGGAGCTGAACATCCATGGATATTCAATATTCAGGAGGGATAGAGAGAAAGGAAAAGGAGGTGGGGTAGCGTTGCTGGTTAGAGAGGAGATTAACGCAGTGGAAAGGAAGGACATTAGCTTGGAGGATGTGGAATCGGTATGGGTAGAGCTGCGAAACACTAAGGGGCAGAAAACGCTGGTGGGTGTTGTGTACAGGCCACCTAGCAGTAGTAGTGAAGTTGGGGATGGCATCAAGCAGGAAATTAGAAATGCGTGCAACAAAGGCAAAACAGTTATAATGGGTGAATCAAATTGGCAGGGGTGCTGAGGAAGAGGATTTCTTGGAATGTATGAGGGATAGTTATCTAAACCAACATGTAGAGGAACCAACGAGAGAGCAGGCTATTCTAGACTGGGTATTGAGTAACGAGGAAGGGTTAGTTAGCAGTCTTGTTGTGCGTGCCACCTTGGGCAAGAGTGACCATAATATGGTTGAGTTCTTCATTAGGATGGAGAGTGACATTGTTAATTCAGAAACAACGGTTCTGAACTTAAAGAAAGATAACTTTGAGGGTATGAGACGTGAATTGGCCAAGATAGACTGGCAATTGATTCTTAAAGGGTTGACGGTGGATATGCAATGGAAGGCATTTAAAGGCTGCATGGATGAATGACAACAATTGTTCATCCCAGTTTGGCAAAATAATAAATCAGGGAAGGTAGTGCATCCGTGGATAACAAGGGAAATCAGGGATAGTATCAAATCAAAAGATGACGCGTACAAATTAGCCAGAAAAAGCAGCATACAAGAGGACTGGGAGAAATTCAGAGACCCGCAGAGGAGGTCAAAGGGCTTAATTGGGAAAGGGAAAATAGATTATGAAAGAAAACTGGCAGGGAACATAAAAACTGACTGCAAAAGTTTTTATAGGTATGTGAAGAGAAAGAGATTAGTTAAAACAAATGTAGGTCCCTTGCAGTCAGAAACAGGTGAGTTGATCATGGGGAACAAGGATATGGCGGACCAATTGAATAACTACTTTGGTTCCGTCTTCACTAAGGAAGCCATAAATAATCTGCCGGAAATAGCAGGGGGCCGCGGGTCAAAGGAGATGGAGGAACTGAGTGAAATCCAGGTTAGTCGGGAAGTGGTGTTGGGTAAATTGAATGGATTAAACGCCGATAAATCACCAGGGCCAGATAGGCTGCATCCCAGAGTACTTAAGGAAGTAGCTCCCGAAATAGTGGATGCATTAGTGATAATTTTTCGAAACTCTTTAGATTCTGGAGTAGTTCCTGCGGATTGGAGGGTAGCAAACGCAACCCCACTTTTTAAGAAGGGAGGGAGAGAGAAAACGGGGAATTACAGACCAGTTAGTCTAACATCGGTAGTGGGGAAACTGCTAGAGTCAGTTATTAAAGATGGGATAGCAACACATTTGGAAAGTGGTGAAATCATTGGACAAAGTCAGCATGGATTTACGGAAGGTAAATCATGTCTGACGAATCTTATAGAATTTTTCGAGGATGTAACTAGTAGAGTGGATAGGGGAGAACCAGTGGATGTGTTATATCTGCTTGCCATTCCCGTTCCCCCCACGCATTCTGTCCATCTCCACAGAGCATCCATTCCTGCCTATCAGTATTGATGTGGATAGAGAACTGGCTGGCAGGCAGGAAGCAAAGAGAAGGAGTAAACGGGTCCTTTTCACAATGGCAGGCAGTGACTAGTGGGGTACCGCAAGGCTCAGTGCTGGGACCCCAGCTATTTACAATTTATATTAATGAACTGGATGAGGGAATTGAAAGCAACATCTCCAAGCTTGCGGATGACACTAAGCTGGGGGGCAGTGTTAGCTGTGAGGAGGATGCTAGGAGACTGCAAGGTGACTTGGATAGGCTGGGTGAGTGTGCAAATGTTTGGCAGATGCAGTATAATGTGGATAAATGTGAGGTTATCCACTTTGGTGACAAAAACGGGAAGGCAGACTATTATCTAAATGTGGCCGATTAGGAAATGGGGAGATGCAGCGAGACCTGGGTGTCATGGTACACCAGTCATTGAAAGTAGGCATGCAGGTGCAGCAGGCAGTGAAGAAAGCGAATGGTATGTTGGCTTTCATAGCAAGAGGATTTGAGTATAGGAGCAGGGAGGTTCTACTGCAGTTGTACAGGGTCTTGGTGAGACCACACCTGGAGTAATGCGTACAGTTTTGGTCTCCAAATCTGAGGAAGGACATTCTTGCCATAGAGGGATTGCAGAGAAGGTTTACCAGACTGATTCCTGGAATGTCAGGACTTTCATATGAAGAAAGACTGGATAGACTTGGCTTATACTCGCTAGAATTTAGGAGATTGAGAGGGGATCTTACAGAAACGTACAAACTTCTTATGGGGTTGGACAGGCTAGATACAGGAAGATTGTTCCCGATGTTGGGGAAGTCCAGGACAAGGGGTCACAGCTTAAGGATAAGGGAGAAATCCTTTAAGACCGAGATGAGGGAAAACTTTTTCACAGAGAATGGTGAATCTCTGGAACTCTCTGCCACAGAGGGTAGTTGAGGCCAGTTCATTGGCTATATTTAAGAGGGAGTTAGATGTGGCCCTTTGTGGCTAAAGGGATCAGGGGGTATGGAGAGAAGGCAGGTACGGGATACTGAGTTGGATGATCAGCCATTATCATATTGAATGGCGGTGCAGGCTCGAAGGGCCGAATGGCGTACTCCTGCACCTATTTTCTATGTATCTATGTATCTATGTCTCCCGGATTATGCCCAGAAATTCCTGCCATTGCTGTTCCACCGTCATTCCTGCTAGGTTCCCTTTCCAGTCTACTTTGGCCAGCTCCCCTCTCATGCCTTCATAGTCCCCTTTGTTCAACTGCATCACTGCCACTTCCGATATAATGTTCTCCTTCTCAAATTGCAGATTAAAACTAATCATGTTATGATCACTACCTCCAAGCGGTTCCTTTACCTCGATTTCTCCTATCATATCTGGTTCATTGGACAACACTAAATCCAGAATTGCCTTTTCGCTGTTCGGCTCCATTACAAGCTGTTCTAAGAATCCATCTCGGAGGCATTGTACAAACTCTCTTTCTTGGGGTCCTGAACCAACCTGATTTTCCCAGTCTACGTGCATATTGAAATCCCCCATCAGCACAGTGGCATTACCTTTGTTACATGCCAGTTTTAACTCCTGCTGCAATTACACCCTACATCCGGGCTACTATTTGGGGAGCTATAAATAACACCAATTGGTATATTCATGCCTTTACAATTCCTCAACTCAATCCACAGTGACTCTACCTCGTCAGTCCATATTTCTTCCGTCGCAAGGGACTGAATTCCATCCCTCACCAGGAGAGCTACCCCCACCCCCCCCCTCCTCTGCCCACCTGCCTGTCCTTTCTATAGGATGTATAACCCTGAATATTAAGTTCCCAGGCCCGATCCTCCTGCAGCCACGTCTCAGTAATCCCCACAATGTCATATCTACCAACCTCTAACTGAGTCTCAAGCTCATCTACTTTACTTCTTATACTTCGCGCATTCATATACAATACTTCTAATTCCTTACGCATCTCACCTTTCACATCGATCCCTATTACACTTGGCCCTACTCTCCTATGGGGTCATTAACCATCCCTTTACTCTCTTTCCCTTTAACGCCATCCTCGAATATCCCATTTGACACCCCTCCCCCCTTATTCAGTTTAAAACCAGCCGTGTAGCAGTGGCAAACCTGCCTGCCAGAATGCTGGTCCCGCACCTGTTAAGGCCCCTTTTGTACAGTTCCCCCTTACTCCAAAACAGATCCCAGTGATCTAAGAATCTTAATCCCTGCCCCCTGCACCAGTTCCTCAGCCACACATTCAGGTCCCGTATCTCCCTGTTCCTGCTCTAGCCAGCACGAGGAACTGGAACCAAACCGGAGATAACAACCCTGCAGATCCTGCTTGTCAGCATTTTTCCGAGCTCTCTAAAGTTACGCTGCAGAATATTCATCCGCTGCTTGCCGACATTCTTCAGTCTGAAGAAGGGTTTCGGCCCGAAACGTTACCTATTTCCTTCGCTCCATAGATGCTGCTGCACCCGCTGAGTTTCTCCAGCATTTTTGTGTACCTTCTTTCCGACATCGTTTGTGCCGACATGCACTACCACTTCCGGCTGTTCACCTTCGCCCCTGAGGATTTTCTGCACTCTGTCCGTGACATCCTGGATTCTGGCACCAGGAAGGCAGCACACCATCCTCGAATCCCGCCTGTTGCCGCAGAAACCCATGTCCGTACCTCTCACAATGGAGTCTCCAACTACAATGGCGTTGCCTGACGTTGGCCTCTTTGGTTTTCGCTCATCAGCCCTTTTTGCTTCGCAAGCCAGTCCGCCGCTCAGTGCGTTAACGTCTTCTGTCCCGACAGTTTGGAAGTGGGTGAACCTGTTCTCAAGAGGTACAACACCCGGGGACGTTTGCATTCCATGTTTCCCTCCCTTTCTCACCGTCACCCACCTTCTTGCTTCCAGTACCTTAGGTGTAACAATCTTACTGTAGGACTTGTCGAGGAAAGACTCAGTTTCTCGGACGAACCTGAGGTCATCCACTTGCTTCTCCAGTTCCCCAACACGGTCCTTCAAAGCTGTACCTGGATGCACTTCTTACATTTGTAGCAGCCAGAGGCACCAGCAGTGTCCTTGACTCCCCCACATACTGCAAGCATCACACTGAATCAGCTTGCTTGACATCTCCTTCTTTCGCCTCTCCCTCTCCAGGGTTTTGTGTAGCCTCCTCTCCTCAGCCTCCGCGCCGAAGACTCTCGAGCCAAAGACTCACACTTTTCTCACAGTGCATTTCCCTCACAAGGCCGCTTCCTCACTGCCGCTCCCTAAGAGCCTATCCCTCAGTTTTAAACTGTTTTACCCCTCTGACTCACTTCTAACTCTCCTCCCACTCGGGCTAGAGCCAATCGGTGTTTTCTCCTGCTTCTCTTTGTTGCTGTTGCTTCCAAATCCACGGGAGCTCAAAGTAAAGTCTGCCTGTGCTTTGCCTCTCTTTGCCTCTCTTTTTCAACTGTTTTCCCCCTCTGACTCACTTCTAACTCTCGTCCCACTCGCCCTGACCCTATTGATTCTAATGAACTTCACCCTGACCCTATTGATTCTAATGAACTTCACCCTGACCCTAATGACCTTCACCCAGACCCTAATGACCCGAATGACCTTCAACTTCACCCTAATGACACTAATGGCCTCACCCTGACCCTAATAGCCCTCACTCGGACCCTAATAACCATAATGACCCACAACCAGCCCCTAATGACCTTAATAACCCACACCCTGACCCTAATGACTCTCACCTTGACCCAACTGACCCTAATGACCATCACCCTGACCCTAATGACCATAATTACCCTCACCCTGACCCTAATGTCTCTAATGACCCTCACCCCGACCCTAATGACCCTGACCCCCACCCTGATCCTAATGTCCATCACCTTGACCCTAATGACCCTCATGGCCTTAAACCTGACCCTAATGACCCTTATGACCCTCACCCTGACCCTAATGACCCTAATGACCCTCACCCTGACCCTAACGACCTAATGAGCCTCACCTAGACCCTAATGATCCTCACCCTGACCCTAATGACCCTCACTCGGACCTTAATGACCATCATGACCCACACATTGTCCCTAATGACCCTCACCCTGACCCAAATGACCCTTACCCTGACCCTAATGTCCATCACCCTGACCCTAATGCCACTCACCCTGACCCTAATGACCCTAATGACACTCACCCTGACCCTAATAACCCTCACCGTGAACCTAATGACCCACACCCTGACCCTAGTTACCCTATTGACCCTCACCATGACCTTAATCACCCTCACCCTGACCCTAATGCCCTTCACCCTGACCATAATGACTCTAATTACGCTAATGACCCTCACCCTGACCCTAATGACCCTGACCCTGAGCCTAATGACCCTCACCCTAAGCCTAATGACCCTCACACTAAACTTAATGACACTCACCCTGACCCTAATGACCTTAATGACCATCACTCTGACAATAATGACCCTCACCCTGTCCCTAATGGCGCTAATGACCCTCTGCCTGACCCTAATGGCCGTAATGACGCTAATAACCCTCACCCTGACCCTAATAACCCTCACCCTGACCCTAATGACCCTCAACCTGACCCTACTTACCCTACTGACCCTCACCCTGTCCCTAATGACCCTAATGACACTAAACCTGACACTAATGACCCTCACCCTGACCCTAATGCCCGTCACCCTGACCCTAATGCCCCTCACCCTAACCATCACCCTTACATTGATCCTAATTACCCTAATGACCCTCACACTGACCCTACTGATCGTAATGACCCTAATGACACCCACACTGACCCTAATGACCCTAATGATGGTAAGCACCCTCACCCTAATGACCCTAATGAACCTCACCCTGACCCTAATGAGCCTAATGAGCCTAACGTCCCTCTCCCTTATCCTAATGGCCCTAATGACCCTCACTATGAACCTAATGACCCTAATCACCCTCACACCCTGACCCTAATCACCCTCACCTTGATCCTGATGACCCTAATGAACCTAATGACCCTCGCCCGGACCCTAATGACTCGAATGACCCTCACCCTTACCCTAATGGACCTAATGACCCACACCCTGACCCTAATGACCACCCTGATTCTAATGCACTAATGACTCTCACCGTGACGCTAGTAACCCTAATGACCCCCACCATGTCCCTAATGACCCTCACCCTTACCATAATGACCCCAATAACCCTCACCATGACCCTAATGGCCCTAATGCACCTAATGACACCCATCCTGACCCTAATGACCCTAATGACACCCACCATGTCCCCAATAACCCTCACCCTTACCATAATGACCCTAATCACCCTCACCTCACCCTAATGATCCTAATGACCCTCACCCTGACCCTAATGACCCTCAACCTGACCCTAATGACCCTAATGATCCTCACCCTGACCCTAATGACATTAATGATCCTCACCCTGACCCTAATGGCCACCACTCTCACACTAATGACCCTCAGCCTGACCCTAAAGACCCTAATGACGCTAATGACCCTCACCCTGACCCCAAATGACCCTCACCCTGACCCCAACGACCATCACCCTGACCCTAATTTCCCTCACCCTGACCCTCACCCTCACATTGACCCAAATGACCCTAATGACCCTCACCCTGATCCTGATGCCCTAATGACCCTAATGACATGCGCCCTGACCCTAGTGACCCTAATGACCGAAACCATGACCGTAATGCACCTAATGACTCACTCTGACCTTAATGACACTCACCCTGACCCTAATTACCCTAATGACCCTCACACTGACCCTAATGATCCTAATCAACCTCACCCTGACCCTAATCACCCTAATGACCCTCACACGGACCCTAATGACCCTAATGATCCACAACCTGACCCCAATAACCCTAAAGACCCTTACCCTGACCCTAATGACCCTCACCCTTACCGCAATGGCCCAAACGACCCTCACTTTGACCCTAATGTCCCTAACGTCCCTCACCCTGGCACCAATTATCCCAATGACCCTAATGACCCTCAACCTGATACTAATGCCCTAATGATGCTCACTCTGATACTAATGACCCTAAAGACCCCACCCTGACGCTAATGACCCCCCCTTACCTTAATGACCCTAACGACCTTCACCCTGACCCCAATGACGCTAGTGACCCAAATGACCCTCACCCTGACCCTAATGACTCTCACCCTGGCCCTAATGTCCCAAATGAACCTCGCCCTGACCCTAATGATCATAATCACCCTCACTGTGACCTGAATGACCCCAATGACACTCACCCTAATGACCCTCACCCTAACCATAATGACCCTCACCCTAACCCTAATGACACTCACCCTGACCCTAATGACCCTCACCGTGACCCTAATGACCCACACCCTGACCCTAGTTACCCTATTGACCCTCACCCTGACCCTAATGACCCTCACCCTGACCCTAATGACCCTCACCCTGACCATAATGACTCTAATTACGCTAATGACCCGCACCCTGACCCTAATGACCCTCACCCTGAACCTGACCCTAATGACCCTCACCCTAAGCCTAATGGCCCTCACCCTAACCTTAATGACACTCACCCTGACCCTAATGAACCTAATGACCATCACTCTGACACTAATGACCCTCACCCTGTCCCTAATGGCGCTAATGACCCCTCACCCTGACCCTTTTATCCCTAATGACGCTAATAACCATCACCCAGACCCTAATGACCCTCACCCTGATCCTAATGACCCTCAACCTGACCCTAATTACCCTAATGACCCTCACCCTGTCCCTAATGACCCTAATGACACTAAACCTGACACTAATGACCCTCACCCTGACCCTAATGACCCTCACCCTGATCCTAATGACCCTCAACCTGACCCTAATTACCCTAATGACCCTCACCCTGTCCCTAATGACCCTAATGACACTAAACCTGACACTAATGACCCTCACCCTGACCCTAATGACCCTCACCCTGATCCTAATGCCCCTCAACATAACCCTCACCCTTACATTGATCCTAATGACCCTAATGACCCTCACACTGACCCTACTGATCGTAATGACCCTAATGACACTCACCCTTACCCTAATGACACTAATGATCGTAATCACCCTCACCCTAATGACCCTCACCCTGACCCTAATGAGCCTAATGAGCCTAATGTCCCTCACCCTTATCCTAATGGCCCTAATGACCCTCACTATGAACCTAATGACCCTAATCACCCTCACACCCTGACCCTAATCACCCTCACCCTGACCCTAATGACCCTCACCCTGACCCTGATGACCCTCACCCTGTCTCTAATGACCCTATTGACACTCACCCTGACACTAATGACCCTCAACCTGACCCTAATCTCCCTCACCCTAACCCTCACACTTACCTTCACACTAATGACCATCATGACCCTCACCTTGACCCTAATCACCCTAATGACCATAATGACCCTAATGACCATCACCCTGACTATAATGATCCCCACCCTGACCCTAATGACCCCAATGATCCCCACCCTGACCATAATGACCCTCACCCTGACTCTAATGACCCTAATGATCCCCACCCTGACCCTAATGACCCTCACCCTGACCCTAACGACCCTAATGGTCCCCACCCTGACCCTAATGGCCCTCGCCCTGACTCTAATGACCCTAATGATCCCCACCCTGACCCTAATGACACTCACCCTGACCCTAATGACACTAACGACCCTCACTCGGACCCTAATGACCCTCACCCTGATCGTAATTATCCTAATGACCCGCACCGTGAACTTAATGACCCTAATGGCACTAACCCTGACCCTAATGACCATGATGACCCTCACCCTGACCATAATGAACCTGGCCCTGAACCTAATGACCCTATTCACCCTCACCCTGACCCTAAAGGTCCTAATTACCTGACGACTCTCACCCTGACGATAATTACGGTAATGACCCTCACCGTGACCCTAATGACCCTCACCCTGACCGTATTGAACCTAATGAACTTAATTAACCTATTGACCATAACCCTAATGACCTACACCATGACCCTAATGACCATAATGACCCACACCATGACCCTAATGACCCTCACCCTGACCCTAATGACGCTAATAACCCTCACCCTGGCCCTAATTACCAGAATGATCCTCACCCTGACCCTAATGATCCTCGCCCTGACCCTAACGACCCTCACCCTGCCGCTAATGACCCTAATGACCTTCATCCTTATCCTAATGGCCCAAATGACCCTCACCCTGACCGTAATGACCCTATTGACCCTCACCCTGACTGTAATTACCTTAATGACCCTCACCCTGACCTTAATGTCCCTCACACTCACCCTAATGACCCTCACGCTGACCCCAATGACGCTAATGACCCTCACCCTCACCCTAAAGACCTTAATGCCCCTAATGACTCTCACCCTCATCCTAATGAACCTAATGGCCCTAATGACCCACACCCTGACCCTAATGACCCTTATTCCCTTCATGCTGAACTTAATGACCCTAATGACCCTGATGACAGTAATGACCCTCACCCTGAACCTAATGACCCTCACCCTAATAACCCTTATGATCCTCACCCTGATCCTAATAACCCTCACCCTGACCCTAATGAACCTAATGACCCTAATGCCCCCTAAAGACCCAAATGACCCTAATGCTGCTCACCCTGACCCTAATGACACGCACCCTAACCCTAATGACCTTAATTACCCTCAGCCTGACCCTAATGACAGGAATGACCCTAACTCTGACCCTAATGACCCTCACCCTGACCCGAATGACTAATGATTCTCACCCTGACCCTAATGACCCTCACCCTGCCCCTAATTACCATAATAACCCTAATGACCCTCACCATGACCATAATGACCCGCACCCTGATGCAAATAACCATAATGACCCTCACACTAACCCTACTCACCCTCACAGTGACACTACAATATACAATATTTTATTCATTGCCATTTTAACCTCAAATGAGGCTCAAACGAAACTCTGTTTCTACAGCCATACAAAAAGAAACAATTTCTCCAAGACACACAAACAATTCAATTCACACTAACATCCATCACAGTGAATCTCCTCCTCACTGTGTGGAAGGCAAAGTCTTTTCTCTCCCGTGTTCCATTTTTCTCCCGATGTTTAAGCCCCAGGCGGGCGATTGTAAGTCCCACGACCGTTAAGGCCGCGCCGGGCGATGTACGGCCCCGCTCCGGGTCGTTCCAACCCCGCGACACGGGCGGGAGAAGTTGCGTTGCGGGAGCTCCGAAAAGCGGTCTCCCACCAGGGACCCGCGAGCTCCCGATGTCACCGTCCACCAGACTTGCGGCTGGAGCCTCCGAGCTCCGGAGTCGGGCCGCAGCAGCGAGCCACCACCGCTCCCCACGCTCCACTAATGACCCGCATCCTGTCCCTAATGACCCTAATGATCCTCGCCCTGACCCTAACCCTAATGACCCTCACCCTGACCCTGACGCTAATGACCTTCACCCTGACCCTAATGACCCTCAATCTGGCCCTAATGACCCTAATGACCCTCACCCTGACCCTAATGACTTTGAAGCTGCTTAAGGACCCCAATGATCCTGATGACACTGTGTGTGTGTCAGAGAGTCTGTGTGTGTCAGAGTCTCTGAGTGTGAGTCTGTGTGTGTAAGTCTGTGTGTGTGAGTGAGAGTCTGTGTGTATATGTGTGTGTGAGAGAGTCTGCGTGTGTGTCAGGCTGTGTGGGTGAGTCTGTGTGTGTGAGTCTGTGTGTGTGTGTGAGTCTGTGTGTGTGAGTGAGTGTGTGAGAGTGAGTGTGTGTCTGTGTGTGTGTGTATGTGTGTGTGTGTGTGTGTGTGTGTGTGTGTGTGTGTGTGTGTGTGTGTGTGTGTGAGTGTCTGTGTGTGTGAGTGTCTATGAGGTGGAGGGTGTGTGTGTGATCAACAAATAACAAATAGTACAAATAATATAGTCTTTCGTAGTTCAGAGCTTATTCGTGATGTTTAATAGCATGATGGCTGTCAGGAAGAAGCTGTTCCTCAATTTGGATGTTACAGTTTTCAGTTACAAAAGTCGGACGTGCCTCCAGAAGTCGGGCATAAGTCAATCAGTCCACAAGCCGTGATTCAGTCTGTCAGTCCAGAGGCCATGAGTGAGTCAGTCAGTCCAGAGCCCATGAGTTAGTCCCAAGGCAGTGAGTGAGTCCAGAGGCCATGAGTAGGTTACTCTCCGCCTCCCCCCCCCCCCCCCACTGCATCCCCCACCTCAAGACGCTGCCCTCCGCCTGGCTATAGGATGCGCCCACTCCTGAAGGCACCCCCATCCCCCACTGCAGGACATCCCCCTCCCACATCAGCCCACGAGAGCCCCCGCCTGAAGCCGCCCCCTCCCTCGGCTGCAGGACGTTTGTCACCCCCACCCCACCTCGACAGCCCCGCCTCAAAAAAATGTTTTGCACAAATTCTTCAGTCAGTCCAGAGGATTGAGAATGACAACAAAACAATTGAATTCTTTAATTTGCCACAACCAAGAAATGGAAGGATGCACCTTGATGATGACAATCCAGAACTGCTGCAGGAATTGCAATACGATAGAACTGATCAACAGCAATTTGTTGGGGAGATTGGGCCTCTGCTGAATGCTGAGCAGAGAGCAGTGTATGCACTCAATTTAACAGAAGGTGAAGACATTCCCCTTCAGCAGACCCAATTCCCCATTCAATCAAGTTTTGCTATGACGATCCATAAAGCACAAGGACAAACAATGCAGAGGGTGTTGATCTACCTCGACAAACCGGTATTTCAGCACGGAAAACTATATGTGGCTCTTAGCCGAGGAAAGATGAAGGGAGATGTCAACGTTTTCCTGAAGGATGGAACATCGACCAAGAATGTTGTCATTATAAGCGTGCTTCGTTGGATGACTTCTGAGATAAATTCTCAGATTTCTTTGTTAAAATTTGACTTCAATCTCTCTATATTTAAATTGTCTCTTTCTTTATCAACAGCAAAGACATAAAGACGCAGTGAGCAGCAACAAGAGACACAAGGAGAAATAAC
Source organism: Malacoraja senta (assembly GCA_038087875.1). Taxonomy (NCBI): domain Eukaryota; kingdom Metazoa; phylum Chordata; class Chondrichthyes; order Rajiformes; family Rajidae; genus Malacoraja; species Malacoraja senta. The sequence continues at coordinate 15,809 of JAXLNO010002251.1, read as the reverse complement.
TTCATAGTTCTCATCTTTAACATTTAAATTGTTGTTATATTTTAAGTCATTCACATTTTAAACTTTAATAAACCATTTTTCCACTTTTCATGCCTGCGTGTTCTTCATCACAATGTGAACCTAATGGGCAGGAATGGCTGCTCTGTGGGAGACCCACTAAGAGTGCATGGGGGGGGGGTTGTGGGGAGATGGACTGAATGCATGGGGGGAAGGGGAATGGCAAGGAGCGGAGTGGGGGGCTGAAGGGAGGAAGGGTGACTGAATGAACTGCCACCACACCAGCCGTGAGTGACTGCATTGCCAGCCCACCAGCCATGAGTAAGTGAACTGCCAGCCCACCAGCCATGACTCACTGAACTGTCAGCCCAATTATCCATTCAGTCCACCCTCTCCCCTTCTCTCTCACAGAGTCAGTCACCTGTTTTGGGCAGCATTTCTGGCAGTTTATCAGCTGCCAGCCTACCAGGCCTCAGTGACTGCACTGCCAGGCCACAGTGACTGAGCTGCCAGCCCAAGAATCAGTTTGGCCCACAATGTCCATACTAGCCCTCTGGAAACCAGTCCCATTCGCCCCACAACACCCATACTAGCGCAACAGACCCCCCCCCCCTCCCCCCCACTGGCCTGCAATATTGGAATTGGTGGAGAGGTGGAATATTGTGTTGGGTGACCAGCCCTCCCGTGTGATGCTGGGACCCAACGGATCCCATTTAGTCTAGTACCTAAATAAGCTTTTACTATTGTCCTTTATATTCTTGGAAAGCTTACCTTCGTACCATATCTTTTCTCCCCGTATTGCCTTTTTAGTTATCTTCTGTTGCTCTTTAAACGTTACCCAATCATCTTTGCTTCGTTGTATTTCTCTTTTATTTTTATACTGTCCCTGACATCCCTAGTCAGCCACGGTCGCCCCTTACTCCCCTTAGAATCTGTCTTCCTCTTTGGAATGAACTGATCCTGCACCTTCTGTATTATTCCCAGAAATACCTGCCATTGCTGTTCCACTGTCATCCCTGCTCAGGTCCCTTTCTAGTCAACTTTGGCCAACCCCTCCCTGATGCCTCCATAGTCCCCTTTGTTCAACTGTAACACTGACACTTCTGATTTACCCTACTCCCTCTCCAATTGTAGATTAAAACTTATATTATGGTAACTACCTTCTAATGGCTCCTTAACCTCGAGTTACCTTATCAAATCCGGTTCATTACATAACACTAAATCCAGAATTGCTTTATCGCTGAGGGCTCCAATACAAGCTGCTCTAAGAATCCATCACGGAAGCACTTCACAAACTCCCTTCCTTGCGACATGTCAATTTCAACTCTTGATTCAACTTGCACCCTCTATCCAGGCTACTGTTTGGGGGCCTGCAGATAACTCCCATTGGGGCCATTTTACCCTCATAATTTCTCAGTTCTACTCATACTCTCTACGTCTCCTGCTTCAATGTCACTCCTCGCAAGAGTCTGAATTTCATTCAACAGTTACCCCCAACAACGGAAGGTTGAAGTGCTCCAACTTGAGAACAAAGAATTGAGGATTGTGAGGAACAGTGAGGATTGTGGAGGAGTCACTGCGGTGGATGTTTATGTTAAAACATATTTTGTGTCTTGTTGCTTTTAATTGGTATGACTGTATGGCAAATCAACTTCCTCGTATGTTGCATACTTGGCTAATAAATGACGACCATGTTTAGGCCTTTCAGCCCATTGAGTCTGCTCCACCATTCAATCATGACTGATCTATCTTTTCCTGTCAACCCTTCTCCTGTCTTTTCCCCATAACCCAAACTAATCAGGAACCTGACGATCTCTGCTATAAAAGGCACGGCACGGTGGTGCAGCACTAGAGTTGCTGCCTCACAGCGCCAGCGAGCCAGGTTCCATCCCGAATACGGGTACTGTGTATGGCGTTTGCACGTTCTCCCCGTGTCCTGCGTGGGTTTTCTCCGGGTGCTCCGGTTTCCTCCCACATTCCAGGTTTGTAGGTTATTTGGCTGCTGTAAAATTGTCCCTAATGTGTGTCGGATGGAGCTAGTGTTCAGGGTGATCAAGGTCGGCGAGGACTCGGTGGGCTAAAGGGCCTGTTTCGACGCAGTATTTAAAAAATCTCAACAATACCTGATGACTTGGCCTCCACCGCCCTCTGTGGCAATGAATTCCACAGATTCACCACTTTCTGGTGAAAGAAATTCCTCATCTCCTTTCTAAAGGCATGGATGGGAAAGGCAGAGAGGGGTAATGGCTAGACGCTGGCATGTGGATCTTCCAACCCCCCGAATCCCTCAGGGAATGCTCCTGCCCTACTTTTGAAATCAACCCATCACAATTGTGCACGATCTGTCAGCATTATCCTTTTTTTTACGAGACCAAGTGGGACCCGTTGGGTCGTCCCATCAACGTGCAGTTGCAGGGGGGGGGCGACCTACGGCATCAGCCACACACTAACCACCCCCCTTGATATTATATTAATATTATTCATGCACTCCTTTTATCCCATCCCCTGCCCTATCCACTCACGCATAGCCCCCAACTCGCAGGCATGGCTAGAGAGGGAGAGGGAGAGGGAGGGGGGTAGAGAGAGCGAGGGTAGAGGCAGACAGAGGGCAGGGGCAGAGGGCAGGGACAGCGGGCAGAGGGCAGGAACAGAGGACAGAGGCATCGGGTAGAGGCAGAGGACCTGAGCGAGCCAGCCGAGTCTTTTGAATAACTGGGGGGGGTCGGGGTCAGGAGGGTGACGTCACTCACAGCGCGTGGAAGAAGGGCGCACGGAGCAGACCCATAGTGACGTCATCAGCAAAAGACTGATTTTAAATTCAAAGTTTTGTGCGATTTTTGAACATTTTCAGTAATAACTCGAGAAATAAAGTCTGAAATTTTCAGATGAGCGATTTTGGAATCCACAGGAAAATATTCTACTGGAATATGTAAAAATGTTACCGTTACAGCGTTGTTTGTTTTGCGAAGATGTGATAACACACAACCAAATAAATACACATCCAAGATCAGAGTATAGAGATAGAGAAAAGCTGATCAAGTTCAAGTTGGAATTTATTGTCACATGTACCAATTAAGGTAGTGATATTTGAGTTACCATACTAAGTAAAAAAGCAACAAGACACACAGCCACATAAAATAAAATGAAACATAAACATCCACCACAGCGGAATCCACATTCCTCACTGTGATGGAAGGTAATAAAGTTCAATCATCTTCCCCTTTTGTTCACCTGTGGTCGGGGCTGGTGAACCCTCCGCAGTCGCCACTCGCTGCCGACACATTACATAAAAGTCCCTTTAAACTTCCATGATCCAAAGACATTCTCATGAAGATGGCCTTTGCTTGGACAGCTATCCAGCCAGAAGATGAGAAAGCATTGTGGGAGTTTGCGATATTTCTTAGAAGTATGAAAGAAATGACTACCCTCTTAGACCACATGCAAGAAATGAATGTTGTTAGCAATATGAAAATTATCACTCCAAAACTGCCTTCATCCCTCCACTTTAGAGAAAAGTGGAGGGATAAAGCTGGTCTGTTAGAGGAAAATGAGAATCGAGAGGCCATTCTTCCTGATCTGGTGAACTTCATAGAAAAGGAAGTACGGTTCATGTCACATTTATGCTATGGGAGTATTCAAGACCCTAAACCAATCGCAGCTGTCAAAGGTTCTACCTTTACTAAAACAAAAGGAAGATCAGGACCTAAGGGAAGTAGAAGGTAGACAAAAGTGCTGGAGAAACTCAGCAGCTGCAGCAGTATCTATGGAGCGAAGGAAATAGGCAACGTTTCGGGCCAAAACCCTTCTTCAGACTGATGGAGGGAGGGGGGGGGGCGGGGAGAAGAAAGGAAAAAGGAAGAGGAGCCCGAGTGTTGAGGGAGAGCTGAGAAGGGGAGGACACAGCAAGGGCTACCGGAAATTGGAGAATTCAATGTTTATGCCGTTAGGATGCAGACTGCCCAAGCGGAATATGAGGTGCTGCTCCTACAATTTCCGGTGGTGCTCTCTGGCCATGGAGGAGGCCCAGGACAGAGAGGTCGGATTGGGAATGGGAGGGGGAGTTGAAGTGCTGAGGTCAGGTTGGTTAATGCGGGGTGTTCGGCGAAACGATCGCCAAGCCTACGCTTGGTCTCACCGATGTAGATCAGCTGATATCAAGAGCAGCGGAAGCAATAGGTGAGGTTGGAGGAGATGCAGGTGAACCTCTGTCGCACCTGGAACGACTGCTTGGGTCCTTGAATGGAGTCGAGGGGGGAGATAAAGCGACAAGTGTAGCATCTCTTGCGGTTGCAAGGGAAAGTGCCCGGGGAAGGGGTGGTGCGGGAGGGAAGGGAAGAATTGACAAGGGAGTTACGGAGGGAGCATCTCCTCCAACCTCATCTATTGCATCCGCTGCTCTAGATGTCAGCTGATCTACATCGGTGAGACCAAGCATCGGCTTGGCGATCGTTTCGCCGAACACCTCCGCTCGGTCCGCATTAACCAACCTGACCTCCCGGTGGCTCAGCACTTCACCTCCCCCTCCCATTCCGACCTCTCTGTCCTGGGCCTCCCCCATGGCCGGAGTGAGCACCACCGGAAATTGGAGGAACAGCACCTCATATTCCGCTTGGGCAGTCTGCACCCTAACGGCATAAACATTGAATTCTCCAATTTCCGGTAGCCCTTGCTGCGTCCTCCCCTTCTAGAAACATAGAAAATAGGTGCAGGAGGCCATTCGGCCCTTCGAGCCAGTACCGCCATTCATTGTGATCATGGCTGATCGTCCCCTATCAATAACCTGTGCCTGCCTTCTCCCCATATCCCTTGACTCCACTAGCCCCTAGAGTTCTATCTAACTCTCTCTTAAATCCATCCAGTGACTTGGCTTCCACTGCCCTCTGTGGCAGGGAATTCCATAAATTCACAACTCTCAGGGTCAAAAAGTTTTTTCTCACCTCAGTCTTAAATGACCTCCCATTTATTCTAAGACTGTGGCCCCTGGTTCTGGACTCGCCCAACATTGGGAACATTTTTCCTGCATCTAGCTTGTCCAGTCCTTTTATAATTTTATGTTTCTATAAGATCCCCCTCATCCTTCTAAACTCCAGTGAATACAAGCCCAGTCTTTTCAATCTTTCCTCATATGACAGTCCCACCATCCCAGGGATCAATCTCGTGAACCTACGATGCACTGCTTCAATCACAAGGATGTCCTTCCTCAAATTAGGAGACCAAAACTGTATACAATACTCCAGATGTGGTCTCACCAGAGCCCTATACAACTTCAGAAGAACCTCTTTACTCCTATACTGAAATCCTCTTGGTATGAAGGCCAACATTCCATTAGCTTTCTTCACTGCCTGCTGTACCTGTAAGCCAACTTTCAGTGACCGGTGTACAAGGACATAATCCATGTTGACTTGGACTAATCCTTTTACTGCTATCCAAATGCCCCATTATTATCTCTTTAATAATTGACTCCAGCATCTTTCCCACCACCGAAGTCAGGCTAACTGGTCTGTAATTCCCCGTTTTCGCTCTCGCTCCTTTCTTGAAAAGTGGGATATCATTAGCTATCCTCCAATCCACAGGAACTGATCCTGAATCTATTGAACATTGGAAAATGATCACCAATGCATCCACTATTTCTAGAGCCACCTCCCTGAGGACCCTGGGATGCAGACCATCAGGTCCAGGGGATTTATCATCCTTCAGTCCCATTAGCCTGCCCAATACTATTTCTTGCCTAATGCAAATTTCTTTCATTTCCTCTTCCCCCTTAGATCCTCTGTCCTCCAGTACATCTGGGAGATTGTTTGTGTCTTCCTTAGTGAACACAGATCCGAAGTACCTATTCAACTCTTCTGCCATTTCCTTGTTGCCCATAATAATTTCACCCGTGTCTGCCTTCAAAGGACCCACATTTTACTTTGCTACTCTTTTTCCCTTAACATATCTAAAGAAGCTTTTACTGTCCTTCTTTATATTCCTGGCCAGCTTCCCTTCGTACTTCATCTTTTCAGCCCATATTGCCCGTTTTGTTTCCTTCTGTTGTCCTATGAACGTTTCCCAATCCTCTGGCTTCCGGCTACTCTTTGCTGTGTTATACATCTTTTCTTTTAGTTTTATTCTATCCCTAACTTCTCTTGTCAGCCACGGTTCCCTCCTACTCCCCTTAGAATCTTTCTTGGATTAAATGATACTGCTTCTTCCGGATTATGCCCAGAAATTCCTGCCATTGCTGTTTCACAGTCATTCCTGCTAGGATCTACCTTGGCCAGCTCCCCTCTCATGCCTTCATAGTCCCCTTTGTTCAACTGCATCACTGATACTTCTGATTTAACGTTCTCCTTCTCAAATTGCAGGTTAAAACTAATCATATTATGATCGCTACCTCCAAGCGGTTCATTTACCTCGATTTCTCCTATCATATCTGGTTCATTGGACAACACTAAATCCAGAATTGCCTTTTCGCTGGTCGGCTCCATTACAAGCTGCTCTAAGAATTCATCTCGGAGGCATTCTACAAACTCTCTTTCTTGGGGTCCTGAACCAACCTGATTTTCCCAGTCTACCTGCATATTGAAATCCCCCATCACCACAGTGGCATTACCTTTGTTACATGCCAGTTTTAACTCCTGCTGCAACTTACACCCTACATCCGGGCTACTATTTGGGGGTCTATAGATAACACCAATTAGTGTCTTCTTGCCTTTACAATTCCTCAACTCAATCCACAATGACTCTACCTCTTTAGTCCCTATGTCTTCCGTCGCAAGGGACTGAATTCCATCCCTCACCAGCAGAGCTACCCCCCCCCTCCTCTGCCCACCTGCCTGTCCTTTCTATAGGATGTATAACCCTGAATATTAAGTTCCCAGGCCCGATCCTTCTGCAGCCACATCTCAGTAATCCCCACAATGTCATATCTACCAACCTCTAACTGAGTCTCAAGCTCATCTACTTCACTTCTTATACTTTGCGCATTCATATACAATACTTTTAATTCCTTACGCATCCCTTTGTGTGCTTTCTTTCCCGTTAATTCTGGGGTCATTAACCATCCCTTTACTCTCTTTCCCTTTAACTCCGTCCTCGACTATCCCATTTGACACCCCATCCCCCTTATTCAGTTTAAAACCACCCGTGTAGCAGTGGCAAACCTGCCTGCCAGAATGCTGGTCCCCCACCTGTTCAGATGCAATCCGTCCCTTTTGTACAGTTCCCTTACTCCAAAACAGATCCCAGTGATCTAAGAATCTAAATCCCTGCACCAGCTCTCCCTCAGCCCTCGGGCTTCTCAGCTCTCCCTCAGCCCTCGGGCTCCTCTTCCTTTTTCCTTTCTTCTCACACCCCCCCCCCCCTACCCTCCATCAGTCTGAAAGGTTTCGGACCGAAACGTTGCCTATTTCCTTCACTCCATAGATGCTGCTGCACCCGCTGAGTTTCTCCAGCACGTTTGTCTACCTTCGATTTTCAAGCATCTGCAGTTCCTTCTTAAACACCTAAGGGAAGTAGTTTTGCAACCGCTGTAATACCTGCAGAAAGAAAAGACAAAAAGGAGATACATCTACTGTTAATCCAAGATGGTTCTGCTTGTCATCCAGCGAGGAGACAGAGGAATGACAAAGAGATGGCCCACGAGGGGAGGGGGGTTGGGGGCTGTCGATCACTGGTCAGCTCAGACCTTGCACTCCATCCCAAGAATGGACACTGCATTCTTGACAGGGCTAAGGAGAGCTTGCATTAGGAACACTTCTCCATCCGTTTCCCACCACAGATGGCTGAGTTCTAACGGCAGTTTGCAGGGGACTGGACAGGTGACGTGTCGGGTCTGGACCCTTCTTTGGACTGATGTAGTCGAGGGAGAAAGCTGGAAAAAAGAGATGGGGTTGGGACAGACTGCAGGACTTGATTAGGAGGGGGGAGTCTCCTTGATTTGGAAAATTCAATGTTCATATCATTGGGCTGTAAGCTATGAGGTGCTGTTCCTCCAGTTTCCATGTCACCTCACTCTGGCAATGGAGGAGGCCCAGGACAGAAAGATCAGTGTGGGAGTGGGAAGGGGACTTAAAATGGTTGGCGACTGGGAGATCCAGCAGGCCTTGGCGGACCGAGCACAGGTGTAGGGTGAAATGCACGCCTAGTCCTGATACATTAGACATTAGACAATAGGTGCAGGTGTAGGCCATTCGGCCCTTCGAGCCAGCACCGCCATTCAATGTGATCATGGCTGATCAACCCCAATCAGTACCCCGTTCCTGCCTTCTCCCCATATCCCCTGACTCCACTACCTTTAAGAGCCCTATCAAGCTCTCTCTTGAAAGTATCCAGAGAACCACCCTCCACCGCCCTCTGAGGCAGAGGATTCCAGACTCACAACTCTCTGTGGGAAAAAGTGTTTCCTCATCTCCGTTCTAAATGGGTTACCCCTTATTCTTCAACTGTGGCCCCTGGTTCTGGACTCACCCAACATCGGGAACATGTTTCCTGCCACCCATGGCAGCTGTCGCCTTGGTTAGGCTTAGAGAAGGTTTGAGCAATGTGGATTATGCAATGTTTCCTGCCTCTAGCGTGTCCAAACCCTTAATAATCTTATGTTTCAATAAGATTCCCTCTCATCCTTCCAAACTCCAGAGTATACAAGCCCAGCCGCTCCATTCTCTCAGCATATGACAGTCCCGCCAATTAACCTTGTGAACCTACGCAGCACTCCCTCAATAGCAAGAATGTCCTTCCTCGAATTTGGTGACCAAAACTGCACACAAAACTCCAGGTCTCACAAGGGCCCTATACAACTGCAGAGGATGTCTTTGCTCCTAAACTCAACTCTTCTTGTTATGAAGGCCAACATGCCATTTGCTGTCTTCAATGCCTGCTGTACCTGCATGCTTACTCATGAACAAGGAGCCCCAGATCCCGTTGTACTTCCCCTTTTCCCACTTGACACCATTTAGATAATAATCTGCCTTCCTGTTTCTGTTACCAAAGTGGATAATTTATCCACATTAAACTGCATCTGCCATGCATCTGCCTACTTTCCCAACCTGTCCAAGTCACCCTGCATTCTCATAGCATCCTCATCACAGTTCACACTGTCACTCAGCATTGTGTCATCTCCAAATTTGCTAATGTTACTTTGAATCCCTTCATCTAAATCATTGACGTATATTGTAAATAGCTGCGGTCCCAGCACCAAGCCTTGGGGTACCCCACTAGTCACTGCCTGCCATTCTGAAAGGGACCGGTTAATCCCTACTCTTTGTTAAAGAAGGAACTGCAGATGCTGGAAAATCGAAGGTACACAAAAATGCTGGAGAAACTCAGCGGGTGCAGCAGCATCTATGGAGCGAAGGAAATAGGTAACGTTTCGGGCCGAAACCCTTCTTCAGACTGATAGGGGGTGGGGAGAAGAAAGGAAAAAAGGAAAAGGAGGAGGAGGAGCCCGAGGGTTGGGGGAGGGGAGGAGACAACCAGATGGCTGATGAAGGGGAGGGGACAGCCAGGGCTAGCAGAATTGGGAGAATTCAACGTTCAGGCCACCAGGGTGTAGACTGCCCAAGCGGAATATGAGGTGCATTTCCTCCAATTTACGGTGTTGCTCGCTGTGGCCATGGAGGAGACCCAGGACAGAGAGGTCAGATACGGAATGGGAGGGGGAGTTGAAGTGCTGAGCCACCGGGAGTTCAGGTTGGTTATTGCGGACCGACCGGAGGTGTTCGGTCCGCAATAACCCTACTCTTTGTTTCCTGTCTGCCAACCAATTTTTTATGCATGTCAGCACTCTACCCCCAATACCATGCGACCTAAATTTGCCCACTAATCTCCTATGTGGAACCTTATGAAATGCTTTCTGAAAGTCCAGGTACACTACATCTACTGGCTCTCCCATGTCCATTTTCCGAGTTACATTATCAAAAAATTCCAGAAGCGTCAGGCGTGATTTCCCCTTCGTAAATCCATGCTGTCTCGGACCAATCCTGTTACTGCTATCCAATTGTGCTGCTATTTCATCTTTTACAATTGACTCCAGCATCTTCCCTACCACCGATGTCAGGCTAACTGGTCTATAATTCCGTATTCTCTCTCCCGCTTTTCCTAAAAAGCGGGATCACATCAGCTACCCTCCGATCCACAGGAACTGATCCTGAGACCCATCAGTCTACCCAACACCATTCCCTGCCTAATGTGGAGTTCCTTCAGTTCCTCCGTCACCCCAGATCCTCTGGCCACTAGTACATCAGACAGATTGTTTGTGTCCTCCTTAGGGAAGACGGTTCCAAAGTTCCTGTTCAACTCATCTGCCATTTCCTTGTTTTCCATAATAAATTCACCTTTTTCATGCTTCAAGAGTCCAACTTTGGTCTTTGGTCTTAACTAATTTTGTCCTCTTCATTACGTAAAAAAGGAACACAACCTCTGGAGAGCATGGACAGGGAACATTCAGGGTCAGGACCCTTCTTCAGACTGCTTGGTATGGGGGGTGGAGAAAGTTGGAAAGAAGAGGTGGGAGTGGTCGCCTTAGATTCCCTTCCCTCTACAGATGCGGCCTGACCCACTGAGTTCCTCCACCGCAGACGACGTTTTGAGTCAGGACCCTTCTTCAGACTGAGTGGAGAGGGTGGGGGGAGGAAGCTGGAAAAGAGAGATGGGAGCCGGACAAAGGCTGGCAAGTAATAGGTGGGCACAAAATGCTTGAGTAACTCAGCGGGACAGGAGTGGAATGTCAGGAGAAAAGGAATGGGTGACGTTTTGGGTTGAGAGCCTTCTTCAGAAGTGATAAGTGGATATAGGTGAGGGAGACACAAGAAACTGCAGATGATTGAATCTTGTAAGGAACACAATTTAGTTAGATGCACAGAATCTCTTGCCCAGAGTGGGGGACTCGAGGACCAGAAGCCATAGGTTCAAGGTGAAGGGGAAAAGATTTAATAGGAATCTGAGGGGTATCTTTTTCAAACAGAGGGTGTTGTGTATGAAACATGCTGTCAGAGGAGGTAGTTGAGGCTGGGATTATCCCAATGTTTAAGAAACAGTTAGACAGGTACATGGATTGGACAATTTGGAGGGATATGGATCAAAAGCTGTCAGGTGGGACAAGTGCAGCTGGAACATGTTGTTCGGTGTGAGTAATTTGGAATGAAGGGCCTGTTTCACTCTTAGACAAAGTGCTGCAGTAACTCGGCGAGTCAGGCAGCATCTCTGGAGAACATGGATAGGTGACGTTTCACAGAGTGCTGGAGTAACTCAGCGGGTCAGGCAGCATCTCTGGAGAACATGGATAGGTGACATTTCACAGAATGCTGGAGTAACTCAGCGGGTCAGGCAGCATCTCTGGAGAACATGGATAGGTGACATTTCACAGAGTGCTGGAGTAACTCAGCAAGACAAGCAGCATCTCTGGAGAGAAGGAATGGGTGACGTTCGGGTCGAGACTGAAGATGGGTCTCGATCCGAAACGTTACCCATTCCTTCCAGCATTTTAAGTCTACCTAAACAGCACCTATCTATCCACGTGGTGGTGTGCCAGCAGGCTGGAGGAGCGGGCAAAGGCCTTGCCACAGAGCGGGCAGGTGAAGGGGTGCTGGCCGGTGTGGACTTGCCGGTGCTCCAGCGGGTGGTCAAAGCGGGTGAAGCCCTTACCACAGGACGGACAGTGGAACGCACGCTCACCGCTGTGGGTACGCCGGTGCTGCCACAGGCTGGACATGCGGGTGAAACCTTTGCCACATTCAGCACACACAAAGGGCCTCTCTCCGGTGTGTATCCGTTGGTGCTCCCACAGCCCCCGTGCGCTCTTGAAATGCTTACCGCAGTGGTAGCATGTGCTCGCCGGCGTGGGTCCGCCGGTGCTGCCGCAACCTCCGCGAGCTGTCAAACTCCTCACTGCAGTACGGGCAATCGTAGGACTGGCCACTGGTGTGCACGCACTGGTGAGTCAGCTCTCCACACACCGGGCTGGTGACGGGAAGGTCACCGGTGTGCACCCGCTGGTGGGACAGCAGATAGGTGGAGCGGGTGAAGCCCTTGCCACACTGGGCGCAGGTGTAGGGGCGCTCGCCAGTGTGGGTGCGGTGGTGCTCCAGCAGGCTCCCGGAGCGGGTGAAGCCCTTGCCGCACTGGGCGCAGGTGAAGGGGCGCTCGTCGGTATGGGTGCTCTGGTGCTCCAGCAGGTGACTGGACTGGGTGAAGCCCTTGCCGCACTGGGCGCAGGTGTAGGGGCGCTCGCCAGTGTGGCTGCGCTGGTGCACCAGCAGGTGACCGGATTGGATGAAGCCCTCGCCGCACTTGGCGCAGGTGTAGGGACGCTCGCCGGTGTGGGTGCGCTGGTGCTTCAGCAGGTTGCTGGAGTGGGTGAAGCCCTTGCCACAGACGCTGCAGGTGTAGTGCCGTTCCCCGGTGTGCAGGCGCCTGTGCTGCTTCAGCTCTGGCGATGACTTGAAGCCTTTGTCGCAGTCGGAGCAGGTGAAGGGCCGCTCACTGCTGTGCACCCGCCGGTGCTCCCGCAATCCCGACAACCGGGCAAAGCTCTTGCCACAGGTGGAGCAGCCATAGGGCTTCTCGCCCGTGTGCACCCGCCGGTGTCTCTTCAGGTGATTCGCCGTCTTGAAGCTCTTGCCACAGTCGGAGCAGTTGAAGGGCCTCTCGCCGGAGTGCACGCGGTTGTGCCGCAGCAGGCTGCTGGAGCGGGTGAAGCTCTTGCCGCACTCCGAGCAGTCGAAGGGGCGTTCTCCCGTGTGCACCCGCCGGTGGATCTCCAGTTCGCTCGGGTACTGCCAGGCCTTGCCACACATTTCACACTCATAACGCTTCTCCTTGCTGTGCCCCGTCATGTGGTCCTCCATCGAAGCTCAGCCCCTTGAAACTCAGCCCGCACACCGAGCAGATGGGGGGGCTCACCGGCACCCTGGCCGCCCTCAATGGCCGCTCACGTCCCCGTCTCTCCGTCCACAGCAACGGCTCCTAAATCCTGCAGGAGGGGAACACAGATGGTTAACAAGCTGGTAAACAGGACATTACTAGCACATATTGGGTGCGCTTATGGCAGAGGAAATCGTAATATAATTCTGCGCGGCACAGTGGCGCAGTGGTACAGTTGCTGCCTCACCGCCAGACCCGGGTACGATCCTGACTATGGGTGCTGTCTGTGCAGTTTGTACGTTCTCCCCTTGACCAACATGTGTTTTTACTCTGTGTGCTCTGGTTTCCTCCAACATTTCAAAGACGTTCAGGGTTGTAGATTATTCGGCCTCCGCAAAATTGTTAAATTGTTCCTAATGTGCGTAGGATAGTGCTAGTGTACGGGGTGATCGCTGGTCGGCGCGGACTCCGCGGGCCGAAAGACCTGTTTCTGCGCTGCATCTCTAAACTAAACTAAACGTGGCTGCAGGAGGATCGGGCCTGGGAACTTAATATTCAGGGTTATACATCCTATAGAAAGGACAGGCAGGTGGGCAGAGGAGGGGGGGTAGCTCTGCTGGTGAGGGATGGAATCAGTCCCTTGCGAGGGAAGACATAGGGACTGACGAGGTAGAGTCACTGTGGTTTGAGTTGAGGAATTGTCAAGGCAAGAAGACACTAATTGGTGTTATCTACAGACCGCCAAATAGTAGCCCAGATGTAGGGTGTACTTTGCAGCAGGAGTTTAAACTGGCATGTAACAAAGGTAATGCCACTGTGGTGATGGGGGATTTCAATATGCTGGTAGGCTGGGAAATTCAGGTTGGTTCTGGACCCCAAGAAAGAGAGTTTGTAGAATGCCTCCGAGATAGATTGTTAGAGCAGCTTGTAATGGAGCCGACCAGAGAAAAGGCAATTCTGGATTTAGTGTTGTCCAATGAACCAGATATGATAAGAGAACTCGAGTTAAAGGAACCACTTGGAGGTAGTGATCATAATATGATTAGTTTTAATCTGCAATTTGAGAAGGAGAACGTTAAATCAGAAGTGTCAGTGATACAGTTGAACAAAGGGGACTATGAAGGCATGAGAGGGGAGCTGGCCAAGGTAGACTGGAAAGGGATCCTAGCAGGAATGAATGTGGAACAGCAATGGCAGGAATTTCTGGGCATAATCCGGAAGACGCAGTGTCATTTAATTCCAAAAAGGAAGAAAGATTCTAAGGGGAGTAGGAGGCAACCGTGGCTGACAAGAGAAGTTAGGGATAGAATAAAACTAAAAGAAAAGATGTATAACACAGCAAAGAGTAGCCGGAAGCCAGAGGATTGGGAAACTTTCATAGGACAACAGAAGGAAACAAAACGGGCAATCCGGGCTGCAAAGATGAAGTACGAAGGGAAGCTGGCCAGGAATTAAAAAAATGGACAGTAAAAGCTTCTTTAGATATGTTAAAGGAAAAAGAGTAGCAAAGTCAAATGTGGGTCCCTTGAAGGCAGACACGGGTGAAATTATTATGGGAGACAAGGAAATGGCAGAAGAGTTGAATAGGTACTTTGGATCTGTCTTTACTAAGGAAGACACAAACAATCTCCCATATGTACTGGAGGACAGAGGATCTAAGGGGGTAGAGGAACTGAAAGAAATTTTCATTAGGCGAGAAATAGTATTGGGTAGGCTAATGGGACTGAAGGATGATAAATCCCTTGGACCTGGGTCTGCATCCCAGGGTCCTCAGGGAGGTGGCTCTAGAAATAGTGGATGCATTGGTGATCATTTTAGAATGTTCAATAGATTCAGAATCAGTTCCTGTGGATTGGAGGGTAGCTAATGTTATCCCACTTTTCAAGAAAGGAGCGAGAGAGAAATCGGGGAATTACAGACCAGTTAGCCTGACTTCGGTGGTGGGAAAGATGCTGGAGTCAATTTTTAAAGAGGTAATCATGGGGCATTTGGATAGCAGTAAAAGGATTAGTCCAAGTCAACATGGATTTATGAAAGGGAAATCGTGCTTGACTAATCTTCTGGAATTTTTGAGGATGTGACAAGTAAAAGTTAGAAGCTGTCCGGACAGAAGACGTTATTACACTGAGCGGCGGACTGGCTAGCGAAGCAAAAAGGGCTGTTGAGCCAAAACCAAAGAGGCCAACGTCAGGCAACGCCATTGTAGTTGGAGACTCCATTGTGAAAGGTACGGACAGGGTTTCTGCGGCAACAGATGGGATTCGAGGATGGTGTGCTGCCTTCCTGGTGCCAGGATCCAGGATGTCACGGACAGAGTGCAGAAAATCCTCAAGGGCGATGCTGAACAGCCAGAAGTGGTAGTGCATGGCGGCACAAACGATGTCGGAAAGAAGGGGATGAATAATCTGCAGCGTGACTTTAGAGAGCTCGGGAAAATGCTGAAAAGCAGGACCTCCAGGGTTGTTATCTCCGGTTTGCTTCCAGTTCCTCGTACTGGCTAGAGCAGGAACAGGGAGATACAGGACCTGTATGTGTGGCTGAGGAACTGGTGCACAGGGCAGGGATTTAGATTCTTAGATCACTGGGATCTGTTTTGGAGTAAGGGGGAACTGTACAAAAGGGACGGATTGCATCTTAACAGGTGGGGGACCAGCATTCTGGCAGGCAGGTTTGCCACTGCTACACGGGTGGTTTTAAACTGAATAAGGGGGGTGGGGTGTCAAATGGGATAGTCGAGGATGGAGTTAAAGGGAAAGGGTTTCTTAAATGTGTGAGCAGAGAGAGGTGTAAAATGAGGGTAGAAGCTATAGGTAGCAAGGTGAAAAGTAAATGTGGCAGGCAGACAAATCCAGGGCAAAAATCAAAAAGGGCCACTTTTCAACATGATTGTATAAGGTGTAAGAGTGTTGTAAAAACAAGCCTGAAGGCTTTGTGTCTCAATGCAAGGAGCATTCGTAATAAGGTGGATG
>JAXLNO010002250.1:336776-379506 GCA_038087875.1 Malacoraja senta | reverse complement strand
CCGCATACATTCCAAGAAATCCTCTTCCTCAGCACCCCTGCCAATTTGATTCACCCCAAATCTATATGTAGATTGAAGTCACCCATTATAATTGTTTTGCCTTTGTTGCACGCATTTCTAATTTCCTGTTTGATGCCATCCCCAACTTCACTACTACTGCTAGGTGGCCTGTACACAACACCCACCAGCGTTTTCTGCCCCTTAGTGTTTCGCAGCTCTACCCATACCGATTCCACATCCTCCAAGCTAATGTCCTTCCTTTCCACTGCGTTAATCTCCTCTCTAACCAGCAACGCTACCCCACCTCCTTTTCCTTTCTCTCTATCCCTCCTGAATATTGAATATCCCTGGATGTTCAGCTCCCAGCCTTGGTCACCCTGGAGCCATGTCTCCGTGATCCCAACTATATCATAATCATTAATAGCTATCTGCACGTTCAACTCATCCACCTTATTACGAATGCTCCTTGCATTGAGACACAAAGCCTTCAGGCTTGTTTTTACAACGCTCTTACCCCTTATAAAATTATGTTGAAAAGTGGCCCTTTTTGATTTTTGCCCTGGATTTGTCTGCCTGCCACTTTTACTTTTCACCTTGCTACCTATTGCTTCCGCCCACATTTTACACCCCTCTGTTTCTCTGCTCACCCATTTAAGAACCCCACCACTTCTTATTCTCTGTTTATTATTGTTTTCTTCTTTCCCCCCTACATGTTGGGTCCGAGTGCTTTCCTTCTCTGCCTCCTGCCTCACACACTGTCTAATAGCATTCTCTATTTGAGTCCCTCCCCCCAACCATTCTAGTTTAAAGTCTCCCCAGTAGCCTTTGCAGATCTCCCCGCCAGGATATCGGTCCCCCTCAGGTTCAAGTGCAACCCATCCTTTTTGTACAGGTCGAACCTTCCACAAAAGAGGTCCCAATGATCCATAAATTTGAATCCCTGCCTTCTGCACCAGTCCTTCAGCCACGCATTTATCCTCCACCTCGCTCCATTCCTACTCTCACTGTCGCGTGGCACAGGCAGTAATCCGAGATTGTTACCTTTGCTGTCCTTCTCTTTAACTCCCTCCTAACTCCCTAAATTCTCCTTTCAGGACCTCTTCTCTTTTTTTACCTATGTCATTGGTACCTATATGTACCACGACCTCGGGCTCCTCTCCCTGCCCTTTCAGGATATCTTGGACACGTTGAGACACATCACAGACCCTGGCACCAGGGAGGCAAACTACCATCCGGGTCTCCCGACTGCGTCCACAGAATCGCCTGTCTGACCCCCTAACTATAGAGTCCCCTATTAGTATTGCCATCCTCTTCTTTTCCTTACCCTTCTGAGCAACAGGGCCGGTCTCTATACCGGAGGCCCGGCCGCTGTCGCTACCCCCAGGTAGGCGGTCCCCCCCAACAGTGCTCAAACAGGAGTACTTATTGTCAAGGTGTACAGCCACCGGGGTACTCTCTAGTCCCTGCCTGTGCCCCTTGCCTCTCCCAACCGTGATCCACTTGCCTGCCTCCTGTGGTCTTGGAGTGACCACCTCCCGGTAACTCCTCTCATGACTTCCTCGCTCTCCCTGACCAGACGAAGGTCATCGAGCTGCTGCTCCAGGTTCCTAATACGGTCCATTAGGAGCCCCATCTCGATACACCTGGCGCAGATGTGATGTCTGGAGGGCTATCAGACTCCATGACTTCCCACATCTGACATCCAGAACAGTAAACTGCCCTGGCCCTCATACTCCCCTTACCAAGGATACAATACAAAACAAACTGCTACAATACAAAACAAACTGCTACAATACAAAAACAAACTGCTACAATACAGTACAATCAGCAGGGATCTGACTCCCAATCAGCTGCTCCCTCGTCTGCTTCCACCAATCAGCGGCTTCCTCAAACCCACTTGTTTTTGAAGTGGAACTTGGAACGTTGCAGATTTTGGCTCCTCTTTAAATCCTACTGCTCGGGTATAGCTCCTCCCTCTGCGACCTCTCCAACGGCTCTCGGGCCTCTGTAGAAGCAAGCCCCGCGTTCCTCTTTAAATCCTACCGCTCGGGTGTAGCTCCTCCCTCTGCGACCTCTCCAAAGGCTCTCGGCCTCTGTAGAAGCAAGCCCCGCGCTCCTCTTTAAATCCTACCGCTCGGGTGTAGCTCCTCCCTCTGCGACCTCTCCAACGGCTCTCGGGCCTCTGTAGAAGCAAGCCCCGCGCTCCTCTTTAAATCCTACCGCTCGGGTGTAGCTCCTCCCTCTGCGACCTCTCCAACAGCTCTCTTGTGTACCTTCGATTTTCCAGCATGTGCAGTTCCGTCTTAAAGACAGATAGACTGTTGGCGGGCTGTTTTCCCAACGCGCGTTTGCAGGAAGGGTGGGGGCTGTGGCATCACACCAACACTAACCACCCCCCAAACACAGGTGGGGAGAGGAAGACGGGGTGGGGAGAGAAGAGGGGAGAGGGAGACGGGGTGGGGAGAGAAGAGGAGAGGGGGAGGGAGGGAGAGGGGGAGGAGGAAAGGGGAGAGATTGGTGAGGGAGAAGAGAGCAGGGTGGGGGAGAGAGAGGGGGAGCAGAGTGGGAGTGGGAGGAGAGCGGGGAGGGCAGGAAGGGGGGAGAGGGGGGGAGTGGATGTTAGAGGTGGAGAGAGGGGATGAGGGGAAGGGGGAAGAGAGGGAGAGAGGGAGGGGGAGGGAGAGAGGTGGGGGAGGGAGAGCGGAAGTGTGGGGAGGGGCAGAGGGGTAGCGGGGAGTGGTGCAAGAGAGAGGGTAAGGGGGTGGGGGGAGATGGGGGTGAAGAGGGGTGGTGGAGGGGGAAGAGAGGGTGGGATGGGAGGAGGGGAGAGAGAGAGGGGGAAGAGTGGGGAGAGTTGAAGTAGGAGGGGTAGGGACAGTCCATCTGTTCCCCATTCCCTATCACCCCCAATCCTCTTTCTCTATTCCCACACATGTGGACGACGCCCTTCGACACAGGCTGCGGGGGTGGGGAGGAGGGGCTGGGGCTGCTGCAAAGGCATATGTAAATGGATCCATTCCGATTGGACATGTGTGAGGATTGTGCATTGTGACATCACACAATTGAAACTTCACTAACTTCTATGGCTGAGAGCTGTTTAAAACATTTTGAAATGTTGGGGTGGGGGGGGAGAAGTATTTTATTTTAAAAGTGTACACAAACATGACCAAATTTAATCAGGAGTGACTATTCGTAAAGATAAATGTAATCACTTTAGAAATGGTAAAAATTATCGGCATTTCCGCGTGCTGTGTGGGCCTAGGGCGGTATCAAAGGGGATTTGTGACACGTCAGGCGGATGGCAGACACAAGTCAGGCAGCCACAAGTCAGGCAGCCACAGAGTTTTAATATAATACTAGACCAAGTGCAGACCCGTTGGGTCTGGACACCGAACGGGCTTAAGATCCCGGGGTGTGAGATCCCGAAATTTAATCGGGAGTGTCTATTCGTAAAGATAAATGTAATCTCTTTAGAAATGGTAAAAAATATCGGGGTTTCCGCGTGCTGTGTGGGCCTGGGGCGGTATCAAAGGGGATTTGATGGCACACACAAGTCAGGCAGACACAAGTCAGGCAGACACAAGTCAGGCAGCCACAGAGTTTTAATAGTATACTAGACCAAGTGCAGACCCGTTGGGTCTGGTCCCCGAAAGTGCTTCACACCCCGGGGTGTTGTTCCCGAACGTGCTTCAGACCCCGGGTTGAAAATGTGCGGAAAAAAAGATGGCGTCGTTTTGGGGAAAAATCGGAGACAATCGGCGAAAAAAAGATGGCGTCGTTTTCGGAGAAAATCGAAGACAATCGGAGAAAATCACATGGGGGTGCGGGGGGTTGGATTTTATTTTAAAAACGTGTACATAAACAGGACCGAATTTAATCAGGAGTGGCTATTCGTAAAGATAAATGTCATCTCTTTGGAAATGGTAAAAAATATGGGCCTTTCCGCGTGCTGTGTGGGCCAGGGGCGGTATAAGGCGGCACAAGTCAAGCAGAACGTTGGACGTACGGACGTACAGACGTACAGACGGACGACAGCCAGAGAGTTTTAAAAGTATATAGATATAGATATATACAAGTGCAGACCCGTTGGGTCTGGACACCGAACGGGCTTAAGACCCCGGGGTGTGAGATCCCGAAGGCGCTTCAGACCCCGGGGTGAAAATCGCTAGCGAAAAAAAGATGGCGTCGTTTTCGGAGCAGAGGCGGTCGACAGCAGCCGTTATGGCGGCTGACCAGCAGGAGGAGACAAAATGAGTGAGTGGAGGTGGGGGGGGTGATGGATTTTATTAAAAAATGTGTACATAAACAGGAAGAAATTTAATCAGGAGTGTCTATTCGTAAAGATAAATGTAATCTCTTTAGAAATGGTAAAAAAATATCGGCGTCTCCACATGCTGTGTGGGCCTGGGGCGGTATCAAAGGGGATTTGATGGCAGACACAAGTCAGGCAGCCACAGAGTTTTAATAGTATACTAGACCAAGTGCAGACCCGTTGGGTCTGGTCCCCGAAAGTGCTTGACACCCCGGGGTGTTGTTCCCGAACGTGCTTCAGACCCCGGGGTGAAAATCTGCTGAAAAAAAGATGGCGTCGTTTTCGGAAAAAATCGGAGAAAATCGGCGAAAAAAAGATGGCATCGTTTTCGGAGAAAATCAGAGAAAAAAATATGGCGTCGTTTTCGGAGAAAATCGGAGACAATCGGAGAAAATCACATGGGGGTGGGGGGGGTGGATTTTATTAAAAAACGTGTACATAAACAGGACCGAATTTAATCAGGAGTGGCTATTCGTAAAGATAAATGTCATCTCTTTGGAAATGGTAAAAAATATGGGCCTTTCCACGCGCTGTGTGGGCCAGGGGCGGTATCAAAGGCGGCATACGGACGTACAGACGTACAGACGTACAGACGTACAGACGTACAGACGTACAGACGGACGACAGCCAGAGAGTTTTAAAAGTATATAGATAGATATATAGATATAGATAATAGATATAGATATAGATAGATAGATAGATAGATAGATAGAAAATAGATAAATGTCAAACACTGGCAGATGGGACTAGTGTAGCTGGACATGTTGGCCGGTGTGGGCAAGTTGGTCTATATGGCCCGTTTCCAGGCTATATGACTATGACCATAACATTATGAGGGGAGAGGGAGGAGCAGGGGAGAATAGAATTAGAGGTTTCAGGTGAGAGGGGAGAATTTTAAAGATGATCTGACAAATAGATTTTTCCCACAGAGAATAATAATTGCATGGAATAAGCTGCTAGAGGAGATGAGGGCAGGCAGATAAAACCATAATGTTTAATAGGCATTTGGACACACTTAGTTGGAAAAGTGCAGAGGAATATGTGCCTACCGCACGTAAATAGGATTAGCATGGATAGGCATCACAGTGGGCATGGACAAGGTGGGCTGCAAGTGCCACTTGCTGTGCTATAGATTTCCATGGTTCTAAAATCCCCACGGTTGCCATCTGTCAAAGACCATCAGGGGCTTCTCAAGAGCAGGCCCACCTCACTGCACTGCCAGAGATCCGAGTTGCTGTCAACCCATATAAAAATTGATTAACAGTGAGGAGGATTCAGTAGATATATTTAAGGCAGAGATAGACAAATTCTTGATTAGAATGGGTGTCAAGGGTTATGGGGTGAAGGCAGTTAAATGGTATTAGGAGGCAGAGATCAGCCATTATTGAATGGTAGAGTAGACCTGATGGGCCGAATGGCCTAATTCTACTCCTATAACCTGTGAATTTGTGAAAGCTTTTGAATGCTGGAAGATATTAGTTTAGTTTAGTTTAGTTTAGTTTAGTTTAGTTCAGAGATACAGTGCGGAAACAGGCCCTTCGGCCCACCAAGTCTACGACAACCAACGATCTCCGCACACTAACGCTATCCTACACACACCATGGACAATTTACAATTGTACCAAGCCAATTAACCTACCAATTTGTGGTTTGTATTGATGGGCATGAAAGTAACAAATGGAATTTAATCCAGAGAAAGATGAGATGGTGCATTTGGAAATATTGTCATGGAGTCATACAGCTTGAACCAGGCATATTTTCCCACCAGATCCATACTTGCCACTGGACACCCATCTGTATTACTGCCATCTTCAGCACTTGACCCAAAGTCAGTATGTCTCAGTGATTCAGGTGCTCATCTAAACCATTCAGAAATCCTATCAGCAACTCTGCTTTCAATACTCACTGGGTTTCCCCCAAATCCTCTCTAAATCTCTTACCTCTTGGCATAAATCTATATCTTCTAGCTTCATATAACCCTGATAAGGGAGAATGTTTATGCAGCCTATGCAATCTATACCTCTCATAATTTAATAACCTCAACCATGCTCCTTCTTAATCTCCTCTGCTCCAGTGAAAACAGACCTCGCCTCTCCAGTCTTTCCTCATGATAAAACACTGCAGCCCAGGCAACATCCTGATGAATCTCTTCAGCAATGTCTCCAACGCTTTCACATCTCTCCTCTAGTGTGGCTCCCTGAAATACAAGCACATTTCTGTTCTTTGCTGTTTATCCCTGCAAAATTGTATAAGGGGTAAGAGCGTTGTAAAAACAAGCCTGAAAACTTTGTGTCTCAATGCAAGGAGCATTCGTAATAAGGTGGATGAGTTGAACGTCCAGATAGCTATTAATGATTATGATATAGTTGGGATCACGGAGACATGGCTCCAGGGTGACCAAGGCTGGGAGCTGAACATCCAGGGATATTCAATATTCAGGAGGGATAGAAAGAAAGGAAAAGGAGGTGGGGTAGCGTTGCTGGTTAGAGAGGAGATTAACGCAGTGGAAAGGAAGGACATTAGCTTGGAGGATGTGGAATCGGTATGGGTAGAGCTGCGAAACACTAAGGGGCAGAAAACGCTGGTGGGTGTTGTGTACAGGCCACCTAGCAGTAGTAGTGAAGTTGGGGATGGCATCAAACAGGAAATTAGAAATGCGTGCAACAAAGGCAAAACAGTTATAATGGGTGACTTCAATCTACATATAGATTGGGTGAATCAAATTGGCAGGGGTGCTGAGGAAGAGGATTTCTTGGAATGTATGCGGGATGCGGCAGCAGACAGTCAGGGTGGGCAGTAGGACATCAAAAACCATAGCCGTGAGCACTGGCTCGCCCCAAGGCTGTGTCCTAAGCCCCCTGCTGTTTAGTCTGCTAACACACGACTGTACTGCTAGACTCAACAACAACTTCATCAACAAGTTCGCTGATGACACAACAGTGGTGGGTCTCATCAGTGACAATGATGAGTCGGCGTACAGGATGGAGGTGGAGCTGCTCACAGGATGGTGCAAATCCCACAACCTCATTCTCAACGTGGGAAAAACTAAGGAGATGGTGGTTGACTTCAGGAGGGCGGGAAAACAACACCATACACCTCTGCACATCGATGGAGCTGATGTGGAAAGGGTCAACAGCGTGAAGTTACTAGGACTCCACCTGTCAGATGACCTGACGTCCACGACCAACACCACAGCACTGGTCAAGAGAGCCCAGCAGCGACTACACCCTCTCCGAAGACTACGTAAAGCAGGTCTCCCCACTACACACCTACGAACTTTTTATAGGGGGACAATCGAGAGCACATTAACCTACGGCATCACTTCCTGGTTCGGGAGCTGCAAGGCGTACGAACGGCACCAACTAGACAGGATTGTGAAGACCGCCAGCAGGATTATTGGTGCTCCACTCCCTTTCCTGCTGGACATATACAGGAAGAGATGTATCAGCAGAGCCATCTCCATCATCAAAGACCCCAACCACCCATCCCATCACATATTCTCCATCCTGCCATCTGGGAAGAGGTACCGGAGCATTAGGTGCAAAACCAGCAGGATGCTCCTCAGCTTCTTCCCGCAGGTTATAAGACTGATAAACGGACTTTGTCCCCTGCCAAAGTATCGTGCACCAACCACCAACCTGGACACACAGCAGCAGAGCCACTGTCGTGCCGCTGCCGATCGGAACGCATGTTGATGTTTAGTAGAGTAGAGTGTTAATTTGTTCATGATATATGTATTTTTACTTCTATTTATTTTTTACTGCACACACTGAAATGGACACTGGTTGAGGAACGTTTTTTTGTTTCCTCTGGGTATGCGAATACTCAGGAAATGACAATAAAAATATACAATACAATAGTTATCTAAACCAACATGTAGAGGAACCAACGAGAGAGCAGGCTATTCTAGACTGGGTATTGAGTAATGCAATGGAAGGCATTTAAAGACTGCATGGATGAACTACAAAAATTGTTCATCCCAGTTTGGCAAAAGAATAAATCAGGGAAGGTAGTGCATCCGTGGATAACAAGGGAAATCAGGGATAGTATCAAAGCAAAAGATGATGCGTACAAATTAGCCAGAAAAAGCAGCATACCAGAGGACTGGGAGAAATTCAGAGACCAGCAGAGGAGGACAAAGGGCTTAATTAGGAAAGGGAAAATACATTATGAAAGAAAACTGGCAGGGAACATAAAAACTGACTGCAAAAGTTTTTATAGATATGTGAAGAGAAAGAGATTAGTTAAAACAAATGTAGGTCCCTTCCAGTCAGAAACGGGTGAATTGATCATGGGGAACAAGGATATGGCGGACCAATCGAATAACTACTTTGGTTCCGTCTTCACTAAGGAAGACATAAATAATCTGCCGGAAATAGCAGGGGGCCGCGGGTCACAGGAGATGGAGGAACTGAGTGAAATCCAGGTTAGTCGGGAAGTGGTGTTGGGTAAATTGAATGGATTAAAGGCCGATAAATCACCAGAGCCAGATAGGCTGCATCCCAGAGTACATAAGGAAGTAGCTCCAGAAATAGTGGATGCATTAGTGATAATTTTTCAAAACTCTTTAGATTCTGGAGTAGTTCCTGAGGATTGGAGGGTAGCAAACGTAACCCCACTTTTTAAGAAGGGAGGGAGAGAGAAAATGGGGAATTACATACCAGTTAGTCTAACATCGGTAGTGGGGAAACTGCTAGAGTCAGTTATTAAAGATGGGATAGCAGCACATTTGGAAAGTGGTGAAATCATTGGACAAAGTCAGCATGGATTTACGAAAGGTAAATCGTGTCTGACGAATCTTATAGAATTTTTCGAGGATGTAACTAGTAGAGTGGATAGGGGAGAACCAGTGGATGTGTTGTATCTGGACTTTCAGAAGGCTTTCGACAAGGTACCACATAAGAGATTAGTATACAAACTTAAAACACACGGTATTGGGGGTTCAGTATTGATGTGGATAGAGAACTGGCTGGCAAACAGGAAGCAAAGAGTAGGAGTAAACGGGTCCTTTTCACAATGGCAGGCAATGACTAGTGGGGTACCGCAAGGCTCAGTGCTGGGATCCCAGCTATTTACAATTTATGTTAATGACCTGGATGAGGGAATTGAAGGCAACATCTCCAAGTTTGCGGATGACACTAAGCTGGGGGGCAGTGTTAGCTGTGAGGAGGATGCTAGGAGACTGCAAGGTGACTTGGATAGATTGGGTGAGTGGGCAAATGTTTGGCAGATGCAGTATAATGTGGATAAATGTGAGGTTATCCACTTTGGTGGCAAAAACAGGAAAGCAGACTATTATCTAAATGGTGGCCGGTTAGGAAATGGGGAGATGCAGCGAGACCTGGGTGTCATGGTACACCAGTCATTGAAAGTAGGCATGCAGGTGCAGCAGGCAGTGAAGAAAGCGAATGGTATGTTAGCTTTCATAGCAAAAGGATTTGAGTATAGGAGCACAGGTCAAGCAGAATGTTGGACGTACGGACGTACAGACGTACAGACGGACGACAGCCAGAGATTTTTTAAAGTATACTAGACCAAGTGCAGACCCGTTGGGTCTGGTCCCCGAAAGTGCTTGACACCCCGGGGTGTTGTTCCCGAACGTGCTTCAGACACCGGGGTGAAAATCTGCTGAAAAAAAGATGGTGTCGTTTTCGGAAAAAATCGGAGAAATTCGGCGAAAAAAAGATGGCGTCGTTTTCGGAGAAAATCGGGAAAAAAAAGATGGCGTCGTTTTCGGAGAAAATCGGAGAAAATCGGGGGCGTTATCAAAGGCGGCGTACGGACGTACAGACGTACAGACGTACAGACGTACAGACGTACAGACGTACAGACGTACAGACGGACGACAGCCAGAGAGTTTTAAAAGTATATAGAAGATAGATAGATAGAAGATAGAAGATAGATAGATAGATAGATATGATCTGATTGACAATACAATTTATCAATCATTTGTTATAATTTAAGTTAGGGTATTGGATATCAATGGAATTTTGAAATGTATTCAATCATGAATGTAAAATATGTTCCCCCAAGTTGCTCACATCTTCTTAGTCCTTATCAAACGGATGATCGATTGGGAAGAACCCACTTGAAATGATACAAAGCTGATAGCACTTTCAAAACACGTCAGTGAATTCCTAACATGCAGTGACTAGTTTTTTGCATGGGAAAATATTGTCTGGTATTTCCAACAAAGCTGGTTAAACAGGAGTGTGGAGCATGAATACTTTTGCCAGTTGACTTTAAAACCAACAAAAAAATAATCTTGACACTGATGTTTTCCAGTGTACCTTGTTAAACAATAGTGTATCGAGTGCACTTTAAAGTAATTCAAATAATGAATAATACTTGGGTTTCCTTCCCTTTATTATTTAATTTTATTTTGCTAAGCTATGCCTAATTCCAAAAAAGGTATTTGTTTTTATTCCGTGCAATCTCTTGGTTTTTTGCTTTAATAACTGGTAATAATGTCGGAGTATACCAGAAGTAAATTCACAGTTGCACTATTACATACATATGGTAATCCTCAGTTTAAGAAAGGGCTCTTTCTGTGAACCAGAGAGTTGTGAATTTGTGGAATTCTCTGCCTCAGAAGGCAGTGGAGGCCGATTCACTGGGTGCATTCAAAAGAGAGTTAGATAGAGCTCTTAGGGAGCTCTTAGGAGCAGGGAGGTTCTACTGCAGTTGTACAGGGCCTTGGTGAGACCACACCTGGAGTATTGCGTACAGTTTTGGTCTCCTAATCTGAGGAAAGACATTCTTGCCATAGAGGGAGTACAGAGAAGGTTCACCAGACTGATTCCTGGGATGGCAGTACTTTCATATGAAGAAAGACTGAATAGACTCGGCTTGTACTCGCTAGAATTTAGAAGATTGAGGGGGGATCTTATAGAAACTTACACAATTCTTAAGCGGTTGGACAGGCTAGATGCAGGAAGATTGTTCCCGATGTTGGGGAAGTCCAGAACAAGGGGTCACAGTTTAAGGATAAGGGGCAAGTCTTTTAGGACCGAGATGAGAATTATTTTTTTCACACAGAGAATGGTGAATCTGTGGAATTCTCTGCCACAGAAGGTAGTTGAGGCCAGTTCATTGGCTATATTTAAGAGGGAGTTAGATGTGGCCCTTGTGGCTAAAGGGATCAGGGGGTATAGAGAGAAGGCAGGTACAGGATACTGAGTTGGATGATCAGCCATGATCATATTGAATGGCGGTGCAGACTCGAAGGCCCGAATGGCCTAATCCTGCACCTATTTTCCATGTTTCTATGTTTCTATGTTTCTATGTTTAGGGCTAACAGAATCAAGGGATATGTGGAGAAGTCAGGAATGGGGTACTAATTGTGGATGATCAGCCATGATCACATTGAATGGCGGTGCTGGCTCGAGGGGCCGAATGGCCAACTCCTGCACCTATGGTCTATGTATCTGTATTTATGTACCTGTTTACTTCAATTCATCAGTGTTAAACATAAATTTAAACTTTAGACCCATGCTGTGTGAATGCCGAATAGTGAATGGCCTCGATAGAGTTGATGTGGAGAGAGTCTAGTGGGAGAGTGGGAGAGTCTAGGACCAGAGGCCATTGTCTCAGAATAAAACGACGTTCCTTTAGAAAGGTGAGGAGTCTGAAGAAGGGTCTCGACCCGAAACATCGCCTATTCCTTCGCTCCATAGAAGCTGCTTCACCCGCTGAGTTTCTCCAGCTTTTTTGTCTACCTAGGAATTTATTTAGTCAGAGTGAGGTGAATCTGTGTAATTCATTCCCACAAAAAACTGTGGAGGTCAAGTCAATGGATGTTTTTAAGGCGGAGAAAGACAGATTCTTGATTAGTACAGGTCTCAGGGATTATGGGGAGAAGGCAGGAGAAGGAGGTTGAGAGGGGGATAGATCAGCCACAATTGAATGGCAGACTTGATGGGCCAAATGGCCTAATTTTGATCCTATCACATAATCATGCTGAATCTTTCATGGTAGACAGAATGTAATCCAAGATTTCTATTACCAAATAATGATGAATAAAAATAAAATTTAAATAGTGAGTTGAATCATTGTTCGCTAAGACTGGTAAAATGGAGTTTGACAAGAAATTGTTGTGTGGTCCTGTTGTATCTTCATAAATACTAAAAAAATCGAGACATCCAGAAAAAAACACATTTGTCTGGTTGGTATCTTACCCTCTAAGCTCAACATTCACCCCTATGGCAAAGCTGCAATAGGACAATAGTACATATAAAGTGCTTTCAACAACTCAACGATGTTTCGTCAATTGCACCATATAAAATCACTTGGCCGTCATTTGCACGTCACGCAGATGGCGCGCAAAGATTTTGTATATACCAAAATCCTGGGGAGCCACCCACAACCGCGCGTCACTGCCTATTTCACCACGCACCATGCACGCGTAATGCACACCATGCGCGCATCACCTGCGTGTCATGACGCGCGCGTTGTGCGTCATGACGCGTAAATATTGTCGCGTAAATTACGCGCAAATGACGGCCAAGTCATCTCTACAACCAGAAAGTACTGAAGGGGAATCAGCCATATGAAAACACTACTGCATGAAAGTATCCTTCTAAGTCATGACTTGGGAATACACTGTCATTCCTTCATTATATATGGGTCAAACCTTGAATCACCAACCAACAGCTCCACAGTAGTCCCTTTACTTCAAAGACTGTAGTGGTTCAAGGACATGATCCACCACAATCTTCTTAATAAGGCATGTAATAAATACTAGCCTTGCCTGCAATAGCTATTTCTCACAAGGAAACAAATATGTTCCATAATATGGTATTGGTTGACATAATATGGTTGACATAATATGGTAGATATTCATGAATTTTTGAAATCTATATTACTAAAAGTCTGATCTTGACCACTTCCTGTTTTTCTGTTTCATGATTTTAGAAACAATGCTGCAACTTACGGCTGTGATTTTTGGCCATATTACTCAGAGTCCCCCTCCGCTGCGCAGGACAAGAGGATTTTTCCGATCGATGAAAAATAAAAGAGTTATTAATGTTTTCAAAATGTTGTGATTCTCTCTGCTGCCCCTGCTGGTGGGAGGGGGGAGGGACTATAAAACCCGGAAGTGTTGTGCCTCAGTCATTCACTGCAAGATGGAGGAAGCGAGAGGGTCATGTCTCTCTGAGCTGTGAATAACACTGAACACATGTCTACTCAACTGTGAGTGCCCTTAATGTGGCTTGTAAATGAAAATGTGGTTGGTTTGAAATGCTGCACTGCAAATGGTTGTTGGTGGTGGTTGCTTTGAAATGCTGCACTGCAAATGGTTGTTGGTGGTAGTTGCTTTGAAATGCTGCACTGCAAATGGTTGTTGGTGGTGGTTGCTTTGAAATGCTGCACTGCAAATGGTTGTTGGTGGTGGTTGCTTTGAAATGCTGCACTGCAAATGGTTGTTGTTGGTGGTTGCTTTGAAATATTGCACTGCAAATGGTTGTTGGTGGTGGTTGCTTTGAAATGCTGCACTGTAAATGGTTGTTGGTGGTGGTTGCTTTGAAATGCTACACTGCAAATGGTTGTTGGTGGTGGTTGCTTTGAAATGCTGCACTGCAAATGGTTGTTGGTGTTGGTTGCTTTGAAATGCTGCACTGCAAATGGTTGTTGGTGGTGGCTGCTTTGAAATGCTGCACTGCAAATGGTTGTTGGTGGTGGCTGCTTTGAAATTCTGCACTGCAAATGGTTGTTGGTGGTGGCTGCTTTGAAATGCTGCACTGCAAATGGTTGTTGGTGGTGGCTGCTTTGAAATGCTGCACTGCAAATGGTAGTTGGTGGTGGCCCCGCACCCTGCTTGAAGTGGCATGAAACCGCACTTGAGTTTGGTGGCCCTGCACCCTGCTTGAAGTGGTATGAAACAGCACTTGAATTCGGTGGCCCTGCACCCTGCTTGAAGTGGTCAGAAACCGCACTTGAATTCGGTGGCCCTGCACCCTGCTTGAAGTGGTCGGAAACCGCACTTGAATTCGGTGGCCTTGCACCATGCTTGTAGTGGTAGGAAACCACAATTGAATTCGGTGGCCTTGCACCCTGCTTGAAGTGGTAAGAAACTGCACTTGAATTCGGTGGCCTTGTACCCTGCTTGAAATGGTATTTCAAGGAATAGCCGTGAGTCAACTGCTAGCCCACCAGCCGTGAGTGAGCTCCCAGCACATCAGGCTTGAGTGACTGAGCTGCCACCCCAAGAATCCATTTGGCCCACAATGTCCATACTAGCCCTCTGGAAACCAGTCCCTTCAGCCCACAATACCCATACTAGCGCTCCAGAAAGCTCCCCCCCCCCCACTGGCCACCAATATTGGAATTGGTGGGGAGGTGGAATATTGCATTGAGGGACCAGCCCTCCCATATGAACATGGGACCCAACGGGTCCCACTTAGCCTAGTAAATTATAAAACTATTACATTTAATACAGATATCCTGAAATTCCAACTGACATGTGGTCAGTCAAACAGTGGTCAAGAAGGGTTTTTGGCACATTGACCTTCATTAGTCAGAGTATTGAGTACAGATGTTTGGTGGGTATGTTACCATTGTACAAGACTTTGGTGAGGCCACATTTAAAATATTGTGTTCAGTTTAGGTTACCCTGCTGTAGGGAAAATATTGTTAAGCTGGAAAGGGTACAGAGAAGATTTATGAGAATATTACCAGGACTCGAGGGCCAGAGTTATAGGGAAAGGTTGCGCAGGCTAGGCATTTATTCCTTGGAGCACAGAGGACGAGGAGTGGTCCAATAGAGGCGTATAGGACCATGAGAGGAATAGATACCCAGAGTAGGGAATCAAGAAATAGAAGACATACAGTGCCCTGCATAATGTTTGGGACAGACCCACCATTTATTTATTTGCCTCTGTACTCCACAATTTGAGATTTGTAATAGAAAAAAATCACGTGTGGTTAAAGTGCACATTGTCAGATTTTATTAAAGGCCATTTTTATACATTTTGGTTTCACCATGTAGAAATTACAGCACTTTAACCACATGTGATTTTTTCTATTACAAATCTCAAATTGTGGAGTGCAGAGGCAAATAAATAAATGATGGGTCTTTGTCACAAACATTATGGAGGGCACTGTAGGTTTAAGGTGAGACGGAAAAGATTTAATCGGAACCTGAGGGGCATTTATTTACACATAGGGTGGTAGGTATATAAAACAAGCTGCCAGAAGAGGTAGTTGAGGCAGGTACTATCACAATGTTTGAAAACATTTGGACAGATACAAAGATAGAATAGGTTTAGAAGGATATGGGCCAAAAAGGCAGGCAGGTTGGACTTGGTGAGGCATGTTGGTTAGCATGGGAAATTTGGGCCAAAGGGCCTATTTCTATGCTGTATGACTCTATTACTCTATGTGTGCCTAAGTACCCAACATGAAAAACTATAAAATTAGACCTTCAAGATCATGAATGAATAATGCCCCTGGCTTCAAAAAATCTTCCCCGTTAAATATTACAGAAACAGGTTTGTGATTTTAAAGTAAAAATTGCAAAACTTGGGTCATTAATTGTTACCCTGCAAACAAAAGACATTGGGCCATTTCCTCTACAAAATTACAACCTGACCTTTGAGCTAGCAATGATGACAAAAGATCATTTATTTTCTTGGCATAACCATTTGTATCAAAAAAAAAGTGAACGACATTCATGTGATTTGGCCCTATTGCACCAGATAACATTTTCCCTTTGATCTTCCAGGCTACAGTTAAATATTAGCAGACATTTTTTTTGTTTTTCTTTATTTGTTTTCTTTCCAACTAACCGGTCAAGAGAAATACTCACATCTTTCACCGTCCTTTTTTTAATTGCCAGATTCGGCGAGAATATATTCTCAGTGGTTTAAAATGGAAATTACTTGGTTGACCTTTATGGGGTAAATGGTTAAGCAGAACACCTGCTGTACATAGGATTTTCTTCAGTCGATCTGATGATTATTTTTTATTATTATTTAGTAGGTCAGGTAAAGGCCACCATGCAGAGCACCATGAAGGTTAATAACAGTGAGGCAGAGGACCAGGGGAGATTTATTTATAATGCAGGTATTTGGAGATCCTTCCTCAAGGCTAAAATAAATGTGAATAGTAATTGAGACAGGTTTTAAAGAGAGAGAAAACAACATACATTTTTTGCTGCTGTGAGTGCTCAGAAATACTACATGATGTGACCACATCCAATATGGGGCAAATGCATCTTGATTGCATGGAACATTAGAACTGTACTGCAAAGGAACAGACCCTTTCACCCACAATGTCCATGTGAAACATAATGTCAAATTAAAACTAATCTCTGCCTGCACATGATCCATATCCCTCCATTCCCTGCATATCCATGTGCCTATATAGAAGTCTCGCATCTGCTTTAACAACCAACATGGTTGAAGGTTTTCACCTCCACACAAAAGCTTGCAGAACAGGCTGATCGTGAAGTCAAATTAATTGGGCAAATGCTGATTTAACACCAGCAAACCTCATCCCTTCAACTAACTCTTAATATCTTAACCACTTGGACAAGATATACAGCAGCAAAGAACCAGACACAATTGCCACCACCCACTTGAACTATTGCAAACAGCCAAGTGAGTGCATATTCCAAAGTTTTATGCACCTTATGTGCAGGGCAATCGCTATCAAGAATAGCTTGCCTAACAGTAATGGTAAGAGCCGTTGAATCGGGGTTGTCAGCAAAATCCTCTCACCCAGCTGTTTGAAACGTGCCGAAATTGGCCTGTAGTTAGTTTATTTCCCATTTTATCACTTGATGTGCCATTTTTTCTTGTTATGGTAAAGTCTCTTGGCTCCCTCAGCAATACCGGCCTGTTGCAAGATATCTCCAACTCCAACCTTACAGACGGGTGAATCGACCAGGTGCAAGCTTTGTGCATTTTTCCTCGTGCTAGCGTTACTATGTTCCGCCCATCCGGGTTTTCGGCCTGCTCAGTGGAGGAGGACTGTGAGTAAGGTGGCCTTATAATCATAGTGATATATGGTAGCGTTTTTTCTAAAATCAATATACAGCGCAGACAAGAAGTGGTCAAGATGAAACTTTTAATTGTATAGATGGACCAAACACAGGCAGGGTGAACTAGTGTAGATGGGACGTGTTGGCCGGTATGGGCACATTAGGCCAAAGGGCCTGTTTCCACGCTGTAAGATTCTATGAGTCTAACTGGTATCCATCCAATGTATGACCATTGGTGTGTAGATCAATGTTAACAGTCCTGGTTGCAGTCGTGACATCTTCATTCTGCTGCAGTTTCTCAGTACCTAAGCCACTACACCAACCCCAAGATTGTCTGTAGAGTAGCTAGGCATGTCTGCTAGTGAAACAGTTGATGAATCCACTGGAGACCAATGCATATGTGAATAGCAGCATACAATGACAATTATGTGGCCGTTCAAAGTCCAGCTGAGCAGATTAGTTATGCTGGTAGAATCTTTCCTCTGTTCCCATAGTTCTGGAAGAACCCTACAGAACTGGTCACAATTGGAGTCAAAATGAGTACACATCTAGTGCATGCCATGCATAGAGTCATAGAGTGATACAGTGTGGAAACAGGCCCTTTGGTCCAACTCGCCCACAAAGGCCAACAAATACCCAGCTACACTGGTCCCACTTGCCTGCTCTTGGTTAATATCCCTCCAAACCTGTCCTATCCTTGTACCTGTTTAACTGTTTCTTAAATGATGGGATGGTCCCAGCCACAACTTCCTCCTCTGGCAGCTTGTTCCATACACCCACCACCCTTTGTATGAAAAAATTACCCCTCGGATTCTTATAAAATCTTTTCCCCTTCACCTTGAACCTATGTCCTCTGGTCCTCGATTCCCCGACTCTGGGCAAAAGACTCTGTGCATCTACCCGATCTATTCCTCTCATGATGTTACATACCTCTATATGATCTCCCCTCTTCCTCCTGCACTCCTTGGAATAGAGACTCAGCTTACTCAACCTCTCCCTATAGCTCACACCCTCTAGTCCTGGCAACATCCTCGTAAATCTTTTCTGAACCCTTTGAAGCTTGACAATATCTTTCCTATAACATGGTGCCCAGAACTGAACACAATATTCTAAATGCGGTCTCACCAACGTCTTATACAACTGCAACAGGACCTCCCTTCTATACTCAATACTCTGACTGAAGAAGGCCAAAGTGCCAAAAGCCTTTTTTACGACCTTATCTACCTGCGACTCGACCTTCAAGGAACAATGCACTTGTACCTCTAGATCCCTCTGCTCTACAACACAACCCAAAGGCCTACCATTTACTGTGTAGGTCCTGTCCTTGTTCGACATCCCAAAATGCAACACCTCACACTTCTCTTAAATTCCATCAATCATTCCTCCACCCACCTGGCCAATCGATCCAGATCCTGTCGCAATCGTTCACAACCATCTTCACTATCTGCAAAACCACTATATTTTGTATCGTCAGCAAACTTGCCCTGTATGTTCTCATCCAAATCATTGATGTAGATGACAAACAGTAACGGGCACAGCACCGAACCCTAAGGCACACCACTAGTCACAGGCTTCCAGTCTGAGAAGCAACCTTCCACCATTACCTTCCATGGAGCCAATTTGTTATCCATTCAGCCATCGCTCCTTGGATCCCATGCGATCTAGCCTACCATGCGGAACCTTGTCAAACGCCTTACTGAAGTCCACGTACACAATATCTACAGCTCTGCCCTCATCAACCTTTCTGGCCAAGTCTTTAAAAAAAATCAATCAGATTTGTGAGACATGACGTCCCACGTACAAATATATATGCTGACTGTCCCTAATCAGCCCTTGCCCATCCAAATGCCAATATATCCTATCCCTCACAATACTCTCCAGTAACTTACTAACTACAGATGTTAAGCTCACCAGCCTATAGTTCCCAGCATTTTCCCTGCAGCCCTTCTTGAAAAGAGGTACAACATTTGCCACCCTCCAGCCTTCCGGCACCTCTCCTGTATTTAAGGACGACTCGTAAATTTCAACCAGGGCTCCCACACTTTCCTCTCTAGTTTCCCACAATGTCCTCGGATATATCAGATCAGGCCC
This sequence comes from Malacoraja senta, assembly GCA_038087875.1. NCBI lineage: Eukaryota > Metazoa > Chordata > Chondrichthyes > Rajiformes > Rajidae > Malacoraja > Malacoraja senta. The sequence goes on along the minus strand of JAXLNO010002250.1, from coordinate 360,122 downwards.
TGGAGATTTCTCTACCTTCAAACACGACAGCACCTTCAGTACTTCTTCGACAGTAACCCTGACTGCTCCCAAGACACTTCCAGTGACGGCTCCAATTTCCTCCGTCCTACTGTCTTTCTCCTCGGTAAATACAGAGGAGAAATATGCAATTAGGACCTTGCCTTTCTCCTGTGGCTCCACACAGAGGTGACCGCTTTGATTCCTGAGAGGTCCCACCCTCTCTCTAGTTAACCTTTTCCCCCTTATGTATTTATAAAATCTTTTGGGATTGTCCTTAATGCTACCTGCCAGAGCTATTTCCTGGCCCCTTTCTGTCCTGATTTCATTTTTTAGTTTACTCCTTAGTTCCTAAAACTCCTCCAGGGATGCACTTGGTCCCTGTAGATGGTTTATGCATGCAACCAGTCACATAGCTACCTCACCACTACTAACCCCGCCTTAGGTATCATTTATAATAACGCCTGCTTCTCCTTCTGCGCAGTACAGTAGCAGACTGGAGTCAGTGACTACTCATGTATCGTTTAACTCTGTATCCTTATTAAAGACTATTATAAAGTTACACGTGTGTAATGATTCATTTACATGGTGTCAGAAGTGGGATTCGAACCCACGCCTCCACGGGCGAGGTGCTGAGACTGCTGGAAAAAGCTACTTTCACTTGTGTGCTGAAAAAGACAATGCGTGCCTTGATCTTTTATGTTTTGAACTCTGACTGTGTGACTCTGTTGGGCAACCAGGCATGCCAGGATCTGGGACTGGTGTCGTTCGACAGAACGGTCCACAAGGTTATGATATCGGTGGACCCGGTAAAGGAATACCCCGACCTGTTTAATGACGAACTGGGCAAGCTGCCTATTACCTACAAAATTGCTACTGATCCAAAGGTGTCACCTGTAATTCGTGCACCGCACAGAGTGTCTCACGCCATGAAGGACAAAGTCGAGTCCATGTTGAACGACATGGTCACCATGGGGGTGCTAGAAGCGGTCAGTGAGCCCACCGAGTGGGTGTCCACCATGGTTGCCACGTTAAAAAAGGACAAGAATAAAATCCGTGTGTGTATCAACCCTAAAGACTTGAACCTTGCCATCAGGCGCCCCCACTACCCCATGAGGACCGTTGAGGATGTTGCAGCTCAGGTCGGACAGGCCACCGTCTTCTCTGTCCTCGACGCAAAGAGCTCATTTTGGCAGATACCGCTGGACAAGGGGTCATCGGATCTGACCACGTTTTCGACACCGTTTGGCAGATTCAAGTTCCTGCGAGTGCAGATTCCGGGTCTCCGAGGTCACTTACGTTGGCCATGTATTCACTCCTGCCGGACTCAAGCCCGATCCTTTGAAAGCTGCCGCTATCACTGAGATGCCGGCCCCCACCGACGTGCTCGGTCTACAGCGTTTCCTGGGTATGGTGAACTATCTTGGGAAATTTATTCCCAACCTCAGCGAACTGAGCTCGTCCCTGCGACAACTGACTAGAAAAGACACCGCCTGGTCCTGGTTCCCACAGCACCAGCAGGCTTTCGATACTTTAAAGTTTAAGCTGATCAGCACTCCTACTCTGACGTTTTTCGACCTGAAGCGCCCCATCACCGTCACGTGTGATGCCTCGCGATTCGGGCTCGGTGCAGCCTGCCTACAGTCCTCTGCAGATGGCTCCCTGCTCCCGGTCTCCTATGCCTCCCGTACCATGACCGACACCGAACAATACTACGCACAGATCGAAAAGGAGCTGCTTGCTGTCGTTTTTGCCTGCTCTAAGTTCAAAGACTTTCTTTTCGGGAATTCTTTCACGGTTGAGACTGACCACCAGCCATTGGTGACCATCCTAAACAAGCCGATCCATGTAGCACCTGCCAGGCTGCAACGTATGATGATGCAGCTCCAGCGTTTCGACTTCACCATTATCTACAAGAAGGGTACTGAAATGCACGTTGCGGACACTCTCTCTCGCGCCCCTCGCGCTACCTGTGATCGCCACCCATATGAACGGGAAGACCTTCTGGTGCTCGGGGTTGACTTTGTCCCCACTAAGCAGCTTCAGTGCCTAGCCGAGCATACTGCTGCCGACCGCGCTCTGCAGCGACTTTCTTCAGTGATAAAAGGGGGTTGGCCGAGCAAGCGCGCCAGCGCGCCCGCAGAGACACAGCCCTTTTTCCTGGTTCGCGATGAACTGGTCATCCAAGACGGCGTTATTGTTAAGGGCCACAAGGTCGTGATCCCCTCCTCCCTGTATGACAAGTACTACAGCATGGCCCACAGCGGGCACCCTGGCGTTGATGCCACGATCGCCCACGCACAGTGCCAATTCTACTGGCCTGGAATGGCAAAATACATTCGGGACCGTGTCTCGTCTTGCTCTACCTGCAACAGCCTTGCGCCCCACCAGCAAAGGCAGCCCCTTTTGCAACAACCCGCGCCTGCCCTGGCCTGGACCTCGGTGGCCGCTGACATTTTCGAGTGGCGTGGTAAACACTACCTTGTCCTGGCTGACTCATACTCGAACTGGTTCGAGGTTGACCTTCTGACCTCCCTCACGTCCGAGATGGTCATCCGCAAGCTGAGGAAACATTTTTCCACTTTCGGCTCGCCTGTCCGTCTGCAGACCGACAACGGCAGGCAGTTTACCAGCCAGGAGTTCAAGCACTTTGCCAACAAATGGAACTTCCTCCACTTCATGAGCAGCCCTGAGTACCCGCAGAGTAACGGGCTTGCTGAGCGGGCTGTCCGGAGTGCCAAACTGTTAATGGAGCAAGCGTGCCTGGCGAATTCCGACTTTTACCTCGACCCCCTGAACCTAAGGAACATTTCCAGGGACGCAACCCTGGGCTCACCTGCCCAGCGGCTGATGTCCAGAACGACGAGACCACCGATTCCGATTGCTCAACACAAGCTGCTACCTCGGGTGCTGGAGCCTGCCTCCGTCCAGACGCGCATTTAGGAAAGGCACGACATCCAAAGACGGTCACATGATAGATCGTGCAAACCACTCAAGCCTCTGCTGCCTGGACAGGCCGTTCGTCTACATACTGCTAGCGGATATTCCCGTCTGGCCACCGTGGTTGGCATTGCCGACGCGCCTCGTTCGTACCTTGTGGACTTTGAAGGGACTGTCTACCGCAGGAGTCGTCAGCACCTGCTTGCTGTACAGGAGCCGCTCCCGCAGGCAGCGGGACCCTACGCTCCGCCGCTGCAGTTCCAGCCGTCCGCTGCTGATCCCGTTACCGGCCCCTGCATGTCTCAGTCCCCTCGCGTGTTTTGTTCACCTCCGCGTGGGACGCCCATTGCTAACCGTTTTTCCACCCCTCCTGCACGTTCGTCCCCCCTGCCACTTTCTGTTTCCCCTACAGCTTCGTTGCCTCCGGGTTTGGGTCTTTCCGGTGAGGCGGGGGAAGGGTTGGTCCGTACGCGCTCGGGCCGTGTCAGCAAGCCGCCTGTTCAGTATGGTGATTTTGTTTAATTCGTTGCCATGGTTATCCACCATGTTTAATCTTCTAAGGGGAAGGATGTATTTGGTTTATGCATGCAACCAATCACATAGCTACCTCACCACTATTAACCCTGCCTTAGGTATCATTTATAATAACGCCTGCTTCTCCTTCTGCGCAGTACAGTAGCAGACTGGAGTCAGTGACTACTCATGTATCGTTTAACTCTGTATCCTTATTAAAGACTATTATAAAGTTACACGTGTGTAATGATTCATTTACAGTCCCAGCTGCCTATACCTGTCCCATGCATCGTTCTTGTTTTTAACTAACATCTTAATTTCCTTCGTCAGCCGTTTCCTTAAGTTTGCCTGCTTTTACCTTCACTCTAAAGAGGGCGTACACATCCTGAACTTTCTTCAGTACAATTTTAAAAACATCCCACTTGACCGATGTTCCTTTCCCCTCTAATAACCTGCTCCAGTCAACCTGAGCGAGACCTTCTCTCATACCCTCAAAGTTGGCCTTACCCCAATTGCGCATTTTAACATGTGGACCCTCTCCATCCCTATCCATAACAAACTTAAACTTAATCAAACTGTGGTCACTGGTCCCAAAAGGCTCCTCCACACATACTTCATTGACTTGCCCTGCCCAATTTCCCAATACTAGATCCAGCGTTGCCCTCTCACATGTGGAGGCCTCCACATACTGCTAAAGAAAACTCTCCTGAACACTTTTGAGGAATTGCACCCCATGTGAACCCGTCATGCTATGATTTTCCCAGTCTATATTGGGAAAGTTAAAATCCCCTACTACAACAACCTTAATTGAGAAGGGTCTCAACCTGAAAAGTCACCCATTCCTTCCCCATAGATGCTGCCTCACCCGCTGAGTTTCTCCAGCATTTTATGTCTACCTTAATTGACATGCAATCTCCCGGCACATTTGTTCTTCTAATTCCGTTTGACCATTCGGGGGTCTGTAGTGCATCCCCAACAAGGTGATCATCCCTTTCTTGTTCCTCAGCTCTACCCATATAGCCTCGCTAGATGAACCGTCCATAATATCACCTCTGATCACTGCCGTGACATCCTCCTTAACCAACAGTGCAACCCCCACCCCCCCCTCCTCTTATTCCCTCACACCTGTCTCTCCTGAAGCTCCTGCACCCAGGAACATTGCGCTGCCAGATCTGCCCCTCCATTAACCAGGTTTCAGTGATGGTCACAACGTCCCAGTCACTCATACTTATCTATGCCCTAAGCTCATCCGCCTTACCCGTCAGGCCCCTTGCATTAAAATACGTGCAGTTTAAACCAACCCTCCTTCCTTGCTCTCCGCATTTCACCTGCCTATTCTGTCCACTAACCTTTTCCACACCACTCTCCATACCAATTTCTAGCCTCTCACGTACCTCTGTCCTGCACGAGATCCCACCCCGTGCCAATCTTGTTCCATAGATAGATCAGGGGGTATGGAGAGAAAGCAGGTAGGGGATACTGAGTTGGATGATCAGCCATGATCATATTGAATGGCGGTGCAGGTTCGAAGGGCCGAATGGCCTACTCCTGCACCTATTTTCTATGTATCTATGTAATCTAGTTTAAACCCTCCCGTGTAGCATTAGCAAACCTTCCCACTAGGATGTTGGTCCCCCATTTAAGGTGTAACCCGTCCCCTTTATACAGGTCACCCCTGCCCCGGAAGAGATCCCAATTATCTAGAAATCTGAATCCCTGCCCCCTGCACCAACTCCTCAGCCACATAGTTTCCAGAAGCACCAGCAGTCTTCCAACTGCTAATCCAGTTCTCCAACACATTTATTCATTTCCCCTATCTTCCTATTCTTACCTTCACCAGCACAAGGTACTGGAAGCAATCCTCAGATCACTACCCTGTAGATCCTGCTTTTCAATCTTCTACCCAATTCCATAAGTTCTTGTTGCAGAACCTCCTTCCTCTTCTGACCTATATTGTTTGTGCCCACATGCACAACAACCTCCGGCTGCTCCTCCTCACCCTTGAGGATGCTGTGCAGCCACTCCTAGACGTCCTGGACCCTGGCACCAGAGATGCAACACACCACCCTGGAGTCACGCCTGCTGCTGCAGAATCTCCTATCTGCACCTCTGCGATGGAGTCTCCCACCACTATGGCTCTGCCTGACATCACTCTTCCCCGTTGAGCCTCGGCACCAAGCTTGGAATCACAGCCCTGGCTACCTCTCAATCTTGTCATGTCATCTGCTCCCAAGAGGGTGTACCTATTTTCAGTAGGTACAGCCACCGGGGTCTCCTCCACTCCACATTTACTCCTCTTTCTCACCATCACCTACCTTCGACCTTCCTGTATCCTTGGTGCAACAACCTCATTAGGTCTTGTCTGGGAAACACTTGTTTTCCCGATGGCCCTGAGGTCTTCGAACTGCTAATCCAGTTCTCCAACACATTTATTCAAGAGCTGCAGCTGGACACAATTTCTGCCGGTGTAGTTTCTAGAAGCACCAGCAGTGTCCCTGACTTCCCACATCCTGCAGGAAACACACTGTACATTTCTTCAGTGGACAAAAAAAAAATCACAAATTTCAAATCAAGTGTAGCCTCCTTGCCTCAGCCTCCTTGCCGTAGACATTTGATCCAAAGACTCATACTTTACTCTCCAAGGCACTTCTCTCGAGCCAAAGACTCACACTTTACTCTGCTACAGCTACACTTCTTTATCTGTTACCTAATCAACTGCTTTAGGGCTAATTTGTCAATTTAACCTGGGCCTTTGGCGTTCTTTTTAAATCTTCTTTCCCTCTGACTCACCGACTTCTAGCCAATACTCACTCTCGTGCTTCTGGCTGCTGCTTCGCTCCAACCTTCATGGTAAACACTCCTGTGTAGCATTAGCAAACCTTCCATGCATGCTGGTCAGCCATTACAAGCCCTGTTTTATGGCAACCAGCTGAGGAGCAAGTGTGGACACACAAAAAGACAAGGAAGAGGAAAGAAGAAGTGGGCAAATAATCTCAATCTCTATTACCTTTGCAGTCCTTAAAGAGGTCAGCCCTGTGCTATAGTGATGAATGTGATTGTGATTCCCTTCACGTGGTGTCACTTTTTCTCCTCTCCTACAAGTGACCATCTCAGCACTCGCAACACTCAATAAAAGGCAATTGAAATGAAATTCTAAACCAAATTTGCAAATTATATGATGACATATTGAACCCATTTTACCCATGGGCATTCTGTTAGTGGAAATCTTCCACATACATTTTACTTCGGAGTCACGTGAGTGACTACGTGAAGAAGGCCGTCAACCCGCATGCGCGTCATTAAGTCTTCTGCATTGCGCAGCGACTGACTGGAGGCGCGCTGCTCCTTCCAGCGGTAAGTTTAAACCTGCAGGTAAGTTCAAAACTTATTTACAGGTTCTGTTTTTGTGTTGCGGGAAGCTCTTCACAGAGTTTGCCTGCTGGATTGGGGCGAAATCGGACGGGCCGCGGAGGAAACCGGTTATGGACCGTGGGGAAATCCCGGTTCGGACCGCGGCCGTTCGGGTTCGTAACGCAAGTCGCTGACTATGGGGTCAGCAGCTCCCAGACCGCTGTGGTTCCCCACAACGGGGGTAAAACCAAGAGTAAGTCGGTCTTGCTAGGTGGTGAGTGCCCCGAGTCGCTGACAATGTGGTCAGCGGCTCCCAGACCGCTGTGGTTCCCCACGAAGAGGGTAAAACCAGCAGTAAGCCGGTCTCGCCACCCATGTCACTGACAGTGCGGTGCCCCAGAAAGGGGTCAAACCACAAGTAAGTCGGTCAGGCCTTCGAACTCGGGCAAGTCAGGCCAGGAGGGTTCCCCTCCTTCAATAGGTGCATCTACGAACGCCTAAAACCTACATGGAGCACCTGATGGAGAGGTTGCTTCCACTATGATATATTCCGAAGGAGGGAGTTATCAGCGCGGGTCTCATTGGGGGCCCGTGGCAGCGGCACCTGTTTCAGGGCTGCACAATGTCTCCCTCTCTGTGGAGGGGAGCACTCAGGGTCAGTTTCAGTGTGACAGAGCAAATACCTGAAATGGGTCCGTGGGAGGGGCCATGTCAGCGCAGGTATCCTCAGGGGCCTGCGGCAGCACCTGTTTTAGGGCTGCCTACGAATCTCCCTCTCTATGGAGGGGAGTGTGAGGTATACTCGCAAGGGAAGGGGCTATAGTCCCATCACGCTACAAGTGCGGGCAGTGAACAGCGCTATCATGGGTGGCATTGGAGGCGGGCATGAAATCCAGGAAATGAAACCAGCCATCATATTGGTGACTCACACCCCACGCTTCATTGGCAGTAGCAGTTCACTGAAGCTGGTGGCAGCTTGAAAGCTGGACAGAGGTCTGTCAGGCGAAGGTCCAAGCCGGTCTCAAGAAATATGGAATCCACATACACTACCAAGACCACCGGTAACCATGGAGGTAGGTGGGTCTGGTTCTTCCAAAACATGGGGTAAGTGTACCATTTACAAGTTGGTAATATTTACACTTGGTTTTGTACAAATTGAAATGATAACATGTGATTGGATTATTATTGCACAGTATACAAGGGTACCAAGTATGGCTTGGAATTGGGGCCAAAGTTGTCTTTCGAGGCAGGTTCTGTATCATGGCCAGGATTACCTTTCGAGACAGGCTCGGAAATAAGGCCAGAGTTGTCTTTCGAGGCAGGCTCAGTATTATAGCCAGGATCACCTTTCGAGACAGGCTCGGAAATTTTGCCAGAGTTGCCGTTTCGAGGCAGGCACGGAATTATGGCAGGCGTGGCCTGTTCATTGTGTAAGATAGAGGGTGTTGGTTCATAATTGATTTAACTAACATGTGCAACATAGACTTTTCAGTATATGGAACTTGTTACTGTCAAACAACTGATTTTCCTTAGGATATTTATGGCAAAGATGCATACTATTCAGGTCCCATTTACAGGGATCACCGGAGACATTTGAAATTTATCTGGATGGGGCTATGATTACGGTTAATGCATTGCAAATGGGCTAAACTTCAGCTCCCAGGTATCTACCAAATTACAAAACCGGTGCTTGGACTGCTCAGAGCTCAAAAACACTTGTTTATGGCATAGCTGGGTGATATTCTAACGTTGTGTTTTGCTAAACTCAACTGTTTCAGCCGCAACTATATTTGAGAAATTGGGGTCCCTCATCCATCCAGTTAATTTAAGTTGATACCAGAGTTATTGATTATTCGGATTTACCTTTAACTATTAATTTATCTGGGACTCCGCCCTGGGGCAAGAGATTGGAATTAGTTGAAGCCTGTAACAACCTTGTTTCCAAGCAGTCTTCTATTCATCAAGTGAAATTGGCAATATAGCAGCTGGGTTTCAGGTGTGTAATTGGGCCTTTGCATTATCAGAATTTACACGTGCAAAGTAGTAACCTCTCAAGTGCCATATAGGTCTTTGTCAACAGACCGATGCTATTACCAGCTGAAGTTACCTAAGTCACAATGGTGGACGAACTATATTCAGCATTGCTCCAGTAGTTTGGTCAATAAATCTTCAGTTATATTACAAACTGATGCTAGTCCTCATAGATGGGATATTACGAATGCCATCTCTAGTCACAGAGATTTGCATGGTTACCAATTCTTCAGTTTATTGGTATAAACTACCTATAGACACTAGGTGCATATTATGGCTTAAAGGGTTATTGCGCGAATATGCATGAAGTACATGCTCAGTTCCAAGTAGATACACTGCGGTGATGGCATATGTTAGTTACATGGGTGCAATCAAGTCAAAAGTATCCTGTCATAATTTAACCAAACTCATTTGGTGCTGGGGTATTATCACGTAAAATCAATGACAACGCAGAATGCATGTTGGATCACAAAGTATTTAATGACATCATGTCTCGATGGAACACCGAATATCGATATGTTTGCATCCAGGCTCATTCACCGGTTGCAAAAACATGTGGCATCACAGTGCCGAGAGATACATTCTCGCTACACGGGGGAATAATGTTCTTTTATCTTTTCTCCATTTTGCCTCATCAGTTGGGTCTTGCAATAAAATCAGCAAGATCCCGCTTCAGGTTTTCATACTGTCTGACTGGCCTATGAAGCCATGGTTACCCGCGAATATTGGGAATAATAATAGAACCTTATATGGTTATTCACAACAACAACAACAAAACTTTGCTGGTTCAGCCTGGGACTTGGTGAACCAGCCTCTGCATGATTAATCAAGTGATTGCCTTACAGAATCTGAGAAGACTGCTCCTGCAGCACGGGTTGTCAGACCGATCCATGTATGTGCTCACTGCAGTGAGCAGGGATGGCACCAAAAAAGCAGTATATTTCTTCTTCAGGAGATGGGAAGCGTTCTGTTTAAATGTTATGTTACATATTATACGGCTCGGATACTGACATGTTAGAGTTCATTTTGAAATGGGTCATGGCAATAAGTTTAGTTATAGTCCCGTTAACTGTGCCCAACGTGCTTTCTCATCATATTTGCTGCAGCGAGCGGGACCGCTCTGACGGGTCTCACCCTCTGATATCCAGTTTATTAAGGATATCTTTAACTCAAGTTCTCCCAGACCCAAGTAGAAGTATGGGATATTGACATTGTGTTAACACTACTTCACCAGGGTGTTCCAGCCATATCATTATGTTTGGCCAGACTCTAATAGGTAGTTATTCCTTGGCGCTGTTCTCAGTGCAACGGGTCCAGTCATTACATAATGTGCGACTGGACAGGATCGTTTCACCTGCTAATAATATAATATTTCATGTTTACGTTTTAGTAAAGCAGGGCAGCCCAGGGGTCTAAGGTCTCAAACTAGTTCTCATGGCATACCCCATGCATCTTTGGTTACGTATGGTCACACATTTACAACATTACGTCAAGGTCACCTAGGGCCTTAGAGGCTCTGATACTAGCTATGTTTGTTAGTTACAAATAACCTCAATAGAAGGTAACATGTCAGACCATCTCCAGGTGGTTATAATGGGGTTTTGGCTTATGCAGGAGTAGATACTATCTTCTATGCTCACACCACCAGGGCTGCTATAACATCAGCAGCAAGGGTTATGTACAGTCCTCTAGACCACATCCTGCCGACTGCAAGTTGGTCTAACGATCGAGTTTCCATACATTTATGATAACCCATTGCCAGACCAGGGGTATTTGCCAACTCTATTTTTAGGTTCTATTTTATAGTTTCCCCCCGGAACAGAGGGGTTACTATTATTATTATTATTTGTTCATTTATCAGCATCAGCATGTTTTAAATCTATGTCATGTCAGTATGCATTATGAATGTTTCCCTTATCTGTGGTCAACTGATGCAGTCGTGCTTGTGTGGACTCGTTTTCCACGGCATGAAATCACAGAGCTTCAAAATCTTCACGTAGTCACTCACGTGACTCCGAAGTAAAATAGTAAGATTAAATGAGAACTTACCAGTTTGAAGTTTGATCTTTATTTTATGAGGAGCTACGATGAGCGATTACGTGCCCTCCGCTCCCAACCCTCGTAACATAAAGATCATCTGGTAGTTCTAGTCAGCTCTAATCTTACTATGTTAGTTCAACAACTGTTATCTGTGATTTCACACCGCTGCTTTAAAGATTGACGCTCATGCGGGCTGACGGCCTTCTTCACGTAATCGCTCATCGTAACTCTTCATAAAATAAAGATCAAGCTTCAAACTGATAAGTTCTCGTTTAATCTTACTATTTCACTGCACTAATGCGTCTGCATAATAATGTGGTGCAGCAGATCAAATGCTGCTCTACACTGAGAAGATGCAAACGGCCTTCAAATTGGCTCAAACAGGATTGCATCTAGAATCATCATCTGGGCTCAATTGAACTGCAGCAGACCAGTCCAATGATGTTCTCAATGATGTCCAATGAGGAGGCATCAGCACCATAACAGTGGCAAAGGTCAGGATGGAAGGAGAAATTCTGTCTGCCTGTGGAGACAACTGAGTTCACTGAAGAAAGCTAATGGAATGTTGGCCTTCATAACAAGAGGATTTCAGTATAGGAGTGAAGAGGTTCTTCTGCAGTTGTATAGGGCTCTGGTGAGACCACATCTGGAGTATTGTGTACAGTTTTGGTCTCCTAATTTGAGGAAGGACATCCTTGTGATTGAGGCAGTGCAGCGTAGGTTCACGAGATTGATCCCTGGGATGGCGGGACTGTCATATGAGGAAAGATTGAAAAGACTAGGCTTGTATTCACTGGAGTTTAGAAGGATGAGGGGGAATCTTATAGAAACATATAAAATTATAAAAGGACTGGACAAGCTAGATGCAGGAAGAATGTTCCCAATGTTGGGCGAGTCCAGAACCGGGGGCCACAGTTTTAGAATAAAGGGGAGGTCATTTAAGACTGAGGTGAGAAAAAACTTTTTCACCCAGAGAGTTGTGAATTTGTGGAATTCCCTGCCACAGAGGGCAGTGGAGGCCAAATCACTGGATGGATTTAAGAGAGAGTTAGATAGAGCTCTAGGGGCTAGTGGAGTCAAGGGATATGGGGAGAAGGCAGGCACGGGTTATTGATAGGGGACGATCAGCCATGATCACAATGAATGGCGGTGCTGGCTCGAAAGGCCGAATGGCCTCCTCCTGAACCTATTTTCTATGTTTCTATGTTTCTCGGAAACAGTCGGAAGCAAATAGCAGGACACCTGTGACGTTCCTGAATTCCTACACACTGAAATCAATAGCCACGATTGAGACTATCTTTCCTAGCATGCAGTGATCTAAACTTGCATGGCAGAAATACAGGTTTATAATGTTGGGTTATAAACTTATGATGTTGGGTGGGGTCTTCTGTTTTTGCTGTTGTTGGCCCTCACACACTGCATCATAATTGGATCTGCAAATGCACTAGTGAGTTTTTCTTCTACTGGTTCAAACAATATAGACATTACTAGCAAGTTTCCACTTAATTCCATTCCTCATATTCCCTGAGTCAGGAGGCAGTTAAGACTCAACCTAATTGATGGGTCTAGAGTGACAAGTTCACCTGATTAGATAAAAACAGCGATCTATTTCTCTGAAACTTTACTTAACCAGGTGGTTTTATGACAATCCATTATTTTCACATTTATCGCAATGGAGATTCACTTTTTTCTTCAATTCCCGATTAATGGAATTACTCAAAGTTAAGTCCCCCAGTAACACTTGTGGGATTCAAACATAGTTCTTTGTAGAAATAGTCCAGACCTCCATCTATGTCCAGTTGGTTGACCACTGCACTACCATCCCCAACACTTCCAGGAAGAAATTGTTATTTCCAAATCATACACAAATCCCTGCGCTAACTTAATGGGAGGATCTTCCATCTTCCACCTTACCATTGCTCAACCCTCACAAACCCTTCCCACTACATAAACATGGAACGAAATTGATGTTCATTTAAAAATTGCAGATGACAAACTAATAGATCTGAAAAATAATAAATCTCCAGGACATTCATCACAATGTTTTGAATGAGGTACCTATGGAGGTACAGATGCACTCATCATTTTCCGAAATTCGAAAGCTTCTGGAATGGTTCCCACAAATTATAATCCTACTATTTTGGAAAGGAGGGCAGAAAAACCGGTAACTATAGGCCAATTAACTTGACATTGGTAGGAGGGGAAAGGCTGAAATCTATTATTAAAACATGGTAACAGAATTAAAATAGAACAGAAAAATAAACAAGCCATACTTAAGAAGGAGGTAGACAAAAATGCTGGAGAAACTCAGCGGGTGAGGCAGCATCTATGCAGCGAAGGAATAGGTAACGTTTCGGGTCGAGGCCCTTCTTTAGACTGATGTAGAAGTGAGGGGGGGGCGGGCAGAAGAAAGGAAGAAGCAGAGACAGTAGGCTGTGGGAGAGCTGGGAAGGGGAAGGGAAGGAGGGAGAAAGCAAGGGCTACCTGAAATTGGAGAAGTCAATGTTCATACCGCTGGGGGGTAAACTGCCCAAGCGAAATACGAGGTGCTGCTCCTCCAATTTGCGGTGCGACTCACTCTGCCCATGGAGGAGGCCCAGGACAGAAAGGTCGGATTCGGAATGGGAGGGAGAGTTGAAGTGCTGGGCCTCCGGATGATCAGGTTGGTTAATGCGAACCGAGCGGAGGTGTTGGGCAAAGCGATTGCCAAGCTTACGCTTGGTCTCACCGATGTAGAGCAGCTGACACCTAGAGCAGCGGATGCAATAGCTGAGGTTGGAGGAGATGCTCTGCCTCAACTGGAAAGACTGCTTGGGTCCATGGATGGAGTCAAGGGGGGAGGTAAAGCGACAAGTGTAGCATTTCCTGCGGTTGCAAGGGAAAGTACCAGGAGAGGGGGTGGTTTGGGTGGGAATGGAAGAATTGACCAGGGAGTTATGGAGGGAGCGGTCTCTGCGGAAAGCCGAAAGGGGAGATGGGAAGATGTGGCCAATGGTGGGATCCCGTAGGAGGTGGCGAAAATGTCGGAGGATTATCTGTTGTATGTGACAGCTGGTGGGGTGGAAGGTGAGGACAAGGGGACTGTCCTTGTTACGAGTGGGGGAATGGGGAGTGAGAGCAGAGCTACGGGATATAGAGGAGACCGTGGTGAGAGCCTCACCTATAGTTGAAGAGGGGAACCCCCGTTCCCTAAAGAATGAGGACATCTCCGATGCCCTGGTTTGGAACACCTCATCCTGGGTGCAGATGCGGCGTAAACGGAGGAATTGGGAGTTGGGGATAGAGTCCTTACAGGAAGCAGGGTGGGAAGAAGTGTAGTCCAGATAGCCATGGGAGTCAGTGGGTTTGCTTAAGAAGGAAATCAGGAGAGCAAAATGGGAGCAGGGGGTAGCTCTGCCAGTTAATGTTAAGGAAAATCCAAAGACATTTTATGTACATTAAGGAAAGAGGGTAACGAGATAGAATAGGGCCCCTCAGAAAACAAAGCACCTCTTAGTGGAGCTGTAGGAAATGGGGCAAAGTCCTCAATTAGTATATCTCCTCTATTTTTATCATGCAGTAAGACAAGTGACAGTCTTTAGAAATGTGAGGAGGAGTTTGAAGAAGGGTTTCGACTCGAAATGTCACTTATTCCTTTTCTCCAGAGATGCTGCCTGACCCGCTGAGTTACTCTGGCATTTTGTGTCAATCTTCAGCCTAACATCTGTGGTAGTCAAGTTACTAGGGAGGATTCTGAGGGATAAGATATGTACGTATTTGGATGCACAGGGACTGATTTGGGATATTTAACGTGGTTTTGAACATTAGGAGATCATGTCTTATGTATTTTTGAGTTCTTTGAAGAATTACCACAACGGGTTGATGAGGGCAAAGCCCTAGACGTTATCTATATGGATCAGCAAGGCATTTTGATAACGTTCCACATTGTATGCTGCTCTGAAAGTTTAGATCGCATGGGATCCAGGGAGAATTAGCTGACTGGATAGAGAATAGGCTTCACAGAATGAAGCAGAGGATAATGGTGGAAGAAAGACACAAAATGCTGGAGTAACTCAGCAGGACAGGCAGCATCTCTGGAGAGAAGGAATGGTTGACGTATCGGGTGGAGACCCTTCCTCAGACAGCAGGATGTTTTCTTCTGCATGCCTGTGACCAGTGGCAGCCTCAGGGAACAGTACTGGACCCATTGCTGTTTGTGGTTTATATCAATGATTTGGATGAGAATGCAGAAGGCATAATTAGTAATTTTTGCAGATGACAATAAAGTGGGTGGTATTGAGGATAGTGAAAAAGGTTATCATTAATTACATCAGGATCCTGATCAGTTAGGCAATGGCTGAGGAATGGTTAATGGGGTTTAATGCAGATAAGCATGAGGTGCTGCATTTCGAGAAGTCAAACCAGGACAGGAACTTCACAGTGAATGTCGTACGCCCTGGGAGTGTTGTAGAGCAGAGGGATCAAGTAGTGCAGGTACATAGTTCTATGAAGATGGTATCACAGGTAGATAGGGTGGTCAAGAAGGCATTTGATCTATTAAGAGCCTGTCCCGCTTAGGCGACTGCCGGTGACAGTCACAGTCGTAGCGGGATGCCGAAATGAACCCACCCTACGACAACGTCTATGACAAGCTACCACCTAGTCGACGTCAAGCTACAACAAGCTACGTCAATCACCGACACAATTCCTCGTGACTTGGGATGTTCACCTACGACCACACCTACGACAACCATGATGACACGTACGACAACCTTCGACCACACAGGCGACAACCGAAGTCAACCGAAGTCAACCTACCTCCACCCGCGACAAGCTACGACCCTGTCGGTGACAAATGAAGACAACTGAAGACTTCTCTTGACGCTGGTACTGTCGCCAGTTAACGTAGGATGACGTAGCTAGTTGCTAATGGAATTCACCGAGGTCATCACCCGGCGACAACCAAAGTCACCTGGTGACATCCTGGCGACAACCTACGACAACCTACGACAGCACCTACGACAGGAGAAGACAGGCAATGTCAAGGCCAATGTCGCGGAAAGGTTTTGAACATTTCAAAATCCAGTGGCGACAAGAAAAAATGTTGACACTTGAGGAGACAACTCACGACAATACTGGCATCACCCCGCATCACCCCGCGACCATGAGGAGGCAGCCTATTTTTCGTCTGTCGCCGAAAAAATCACCTAAGTGGGACAGGCCCTTTAGTCTTCATTAGTCAGGGTATTGAGTATAGAAGTTGGGATTTTATGTTACTGTTGTACAAGACGTTGGTGAGGCTGCATTTAGAGTATTGTGTTCTGTTTTAGTCATCCTGCTATAGGAAGGATGTGGTTAAGCTGAAAAGAGCGCAGAGAAGATTTATGTGGATGTTGACAGGACTTGAGGGCCTAAGTTGTAGAGAAAGGTTGAGCAGGATAGAAATGTATTCCTTGGAGTGCAGGAAGATGAGTGGTGATCTTATAGCAGGGCTGGATTTAGATGAAGAGAGGCCCTAAGCTATTTCACTTGTGATGCCCCCCCCCCTCCTAATCCCCCACCCCCACGACTAGAGGACCATGACTACCCGACAGTGACAGTGTGACACTTTTAGATCCTACTGTATGTTGTCATTAAACGGTTAGTTTTAAGATAATATTGGATTCACCGCGGAGTGGCCGATGCATTACCTGGATCGCCGTTTGAAGCTCTGGAATGTTGAACCTGCTGCTTTAACATCATGGAGCTGTGGTTTGCGGAGCTCCCAGCCTCGGGCTGCGCTGATTTCAACATCGCGGAGCCCTGGGATACCTTTGCCGAGGGCTGCCAGCGTGAATCTCCGCCCAGCTCAGCCTGTGGACTTCGGGAGCCGCGGTCTGTAGGCCTATGGCTTTGTCTCACGTACGAGTGAAAGTGCAAAAATTCATCAGTAAGTTTCAGGTCAACATCTTCTGGGTATGCTTCCATCAACAGTTCAACACCTTGCTGAATTTCTTGCTTAGATGCGGTCAGATTAGCAAGAAAGAAAAACTGTTGTGCAACATCACTGTACACAGTACCTCTTCTTTTTTAATTGGTTTCAAGTGCATCTAGTATAGGAATAAAGGATTTTATCCTAAACTTATCTCTTGCAGAGTTTATCTAAAGCATCAGGACCAGGTGCACTTCCATCATTTCCTTGCCATTTCCTTACTCTTTGTCTCTGTAGTTATCATCTGGCAAGGTGGCTCATTGCTCAAGCTCATCAAAATCTTCTCTAATTTTGCTTACAAAATCCTGAAGTGAACTGTACAAACTTGCACAAGTACTCAATAACAGTTTGGATTTCTGAGTGGCTTTGTTGACCTTGTGGAAATGACCTAGCAGACGGGTCCAAAAATGCAGCAAAAAAAACAAATTCCAGTTCATCAATTTTCTGCAAAAGATTGTTAGCATGAAGCCTGGTATCACCCTTCACAATAACATCAGAGTACAAATGACTGAGGGCATCAATGATAGCGCTGTAACTTTCCAAAATAGCTTCTGTGGCTTTTGCATGTGCCTCCCACCTAGTGTCTGACAAATATTTAGGCACTTTTGACTGAGGTTGCAAAAATGATTTTAGAACGGCCCATCTCTTTGTGGAGGATGAAATGAAGGTATAAATTTCATTGATAATTCCAAAACAGTTCACTGCATCAAGGCAGCAATCAACAGCCGAACGGCCCACCAAATTTAATGAGTGAGCAGCACATGGAATAAATCTTGCAAATTTTTTTTTTCGAGGGTTTTTTGCTGCATACCCTTGTACCTACCAGCCATGTTGGCAGCATTGTCATAAGACTGCCCTCGGAAGAAGAGCTCCAAATCGCGGCGGGCGCGGAACTCATTGAGGTGGGGATGGAGGGGGACAAAGGTGAGGCCTCTGCTGCGGAGAGACCATTCGGTATCTGAGAGGGGGAGGTCAGGGGGATGGTGAACACATGGCAGGGATGGGGGTTGGGGCCAGAGGAAGGCAGGTGAGTGGACTGAGGCCGAGGCGATGTCTGGTGGGGGGCTGCTGGGTGGTCAGGGGGTAGGGGGGTATGAGGACTGTAGTGTGGGTGGGGAAGAGCTGGGGTCACATGGTTTGAGGCGAATGGGGAAGACCCAGTGGAACAGCCACCGAGGTTACCAGGGTTGGGGGGGACTAGCACTTGGACCCAGCGCAGTCAAACTCAGGGGAGTTGGAGTCTGCAACATGGAAACATCAGGCCTGGTGCTGATTCCAGGCTGCAGGTAAGGCGACGGCTGCGGGCTGCTGGAGGGCGGTGGAGTGGCGAGGGTCAGCGGGCAAAGCGTGGGATGTCCCGGTGGGCTGGAAACCAGCCCCATCAGAGACTGTGAGCAGGGTTAACTATAGAAAGGACCATTATGCCTATCGTAGTGGGCGGCTGCTCATTCCCACCCACCCACCCTTTACACTGCCTTATCTCTTCTCCCCTGAAGCATGTCCCCATGTAAGTGGAGGTCATATTTCCCCCAGGGCCGCATTCAGGGCCACCACTCGCAAGGAATTGAAAGCAGCGATTATTTTTGTGCCCCCCCCCCTTTTGAGTACTGTACTCTCACTATCAATCTCAATCTAGATTCATTATTTTCACTTTAAAGTAGAGATCCCATTGCCTTTTGAACAACATTGTGACCTTCGCATGCACCGGCAATTCTTTCTCCAAAGCAAAAACAATCGCTGTGTAAAAGGAAAACAAAAGCCCTTTCTGGCTTTCTTCATTTTTTGATTGTCAATTACTTTCATGCCTTCTTTGGGTGGGGTGGGGTGGTGGTGGGGAGGGGGGGGTGGTGTGAAGAGCTGGGGGTGAGAAAAGACCAGGAGACCAGGATCAATTAAATGACCTGTCTGGCAGGTCCCGTGTTTAAGAAGGAACTGCAGATGCTGGAAAATCGAAGGTACACAAAAATGCTGGAGAAACTCAGCGGGTGCAGCAGCATCTATGGAGCAAAGGAAATAGGCAACGTTTCGGGCCGAAACCCTTCTTGTTGGCTCGGGAAGGTGTGATCTCAAGAGACAAACAATGTGGAGAACTGTGGAACTGGTGACAGAAGTGTATAAGATCATGAGGGGAAGAGCCAACTAACCGAATGCCGCTCTGCCGAAAAGTAAAATAATGCCTTGTGTGGGAATATGACCCCCACCCTCCCGTCTCCACCGGCTAGTGATGTGATGGACGCGGGGGTCTGGAACAATCGCGATGTCATGTCAGTTATTTGACTTTTCGGTAGAGCGGCATTCAGTTAGTTGGCTTGTAGGCGACGCAGCCTTTCGGTTAGGTGGCGTTTCGGCAGAGCGGCCATTCGGTTAGTTGGCATTTAGGTATCCCGCCCTTTCAGTTCGTTGACGTTTCGGCTTCGTATGCTTTCGGTTATTTGGCGTTTCGGCTTTGTTTTCATCGGCTATTTGGCTTCGACTTCTTTGCTTCGGCTTCTTTGCCTTCGACGCCACATCCGGGTACCGTTTCTATGACTATGACTCCAAAGTCTCCATGTATTTATGAAAAGGAAACCATATTTGATAGATTTGTTGGAAATTTGACTGACAGAATAAATGGGGGAATCATTTGGATGTGGTGCATTTCAAATGTCATTTTATTTTCATGTTATTTAGCAATGTTACAAAATTTTGAGATTTTAAAAATCAAGTCTGCAATTTATCCCATCAGATAAAGCATAAAAAGAAGTTTAATTTGACACCTAATTCACTTTCATATCTTCAATATTAAAAAAGTTATGGCCATTTTCATACTCGGAAATTAGCATCTTGTTCCCTATTGCTTTTCCATTCACTTAACTCAAAAGCTGTGATCGATGATGTACTACTATACATCACAAAATCACAAATCAGTATACCAAATATATTAAATCTAATAGAGGTATTTGGATCCTTTTCAGGATATAGAATAAATTGGAATAAAAGTGAAATTATTACGATAAAACCCCAAGACTAAACACACCTGTTAAAATTCCCTTTTAAAATTGCTACAGAAAAATTTAAATATTTGGGAATTGAAATTACCAGAAAATATAAATCTTTATTTAATGCAAACTATATGCCCCTACTTAATAAATTAAACGCCCTGATTAAATTTTGGAAAACTCTTCCGATGTCTTTAATAGGCCGAATAAATGCTATAAAATTGATCTTTCTACCACAAATTTTATATCTATTCCAATCAATACCAATATACTTACCAAAAATTTTTTTTTTTTAAACTGGATTCTAATATCACAAATTTTATATGGGACTATAAATCCCATAGAATTCAAAGAAGATATTTGTGCAAACCTAAAGAATTTGGTGGATTAACACTCCCTAATTTCTTGTATTATTATTGGGCAGCAAATGTCAAAAATGTGATTCACCTGTTGGACAACTCTGCCCAGCGGGTGGATTGGATAGTAATGGAGAGAGAGGATTGCTCCCCTTTTAATATAGGAGCGATCCTTCTCTCACCATTAAAACTGAATAATACAATATACAGTAAAAATCCAATTATTCATAGTACAATTAGAATTTGGAAACAAATAAAATTAACCCTAAAATTAAGAAACCTATCGCTTCTCTCTCCCATAGTTAATAATACGTTGTTTAAACCATCTATTATAGATAAATCATTTACACACTGGGAAAGAATAAGAATTAATATGTTTGGAGACGTATGAAAATGGAAATTTGTTATCATTCCAACAACTACAACTTAAATACAATCTGAGAAGTAATCAATATTTTAAATATTTTCAAATCCGTGATTATTTGAAAAAAATAATACACAAGAATATCAAAATTTGTCTCCAGACCTATTAGACGAAGCAATGAATATAAAGGCGGAATCAACTAATTTAATATCATACTTGTATAATATCATCCTAAATATAGAAATACCATCATCCGATAGAATTAGAAGAGATTGGGAACAAGAACTAGCTATAAAAATCTCGAAAGAGAGTTGGGATAAACACTTGCTATATGTGCACAAATGCTCGATCAATGTAAGACATATTCTAATCCAATTTAAAACTTTACATAGACTATATTACTCAAAAACTAAAATAAGTAAATTTTTCCAAATGTCTCCCCCATCTGTGATAAATGTCTATCCCAAGAAGCAACTATTGCACATTCCTTTGTTTTTTATATAAAAATCCAAAATTTTGGAATGAAATCTTTGAAATTTTTACAAAATATTTAAAATAAAACTGAAACTGAACGCAGAATTGATTATTTTTGGAACAATGGAAGCCAGCTTTGAGCTGACTTCGTTCCAAAAAAGCTTCCTTAATTACGGCTTAATAATGGCCAAAAAACTTATACTTAAATTCTGGAAAAATGCTCCCACACCAACGATAAAAATGTGGATTTCAATATGTCCGAAATGTTACACCTAGAAGACATGAGATTCCTCCTAGCAGGCAAATGAGACCATTTCCAAAAGATTTTGGTCTCCATTTGTCGACTTATTACAAGCGTAGGGTGCAACATAACTTTGAAAATAAATGGTTTCAGGACCTGGTGAGGGGTGTGTAAAGATACGAAGTAGGTACATCCCTTTTATCTTATTTTACTTTCTTATATCTTCTGTTTTCTATTTTTCTCTTTCTTTTTCTTTGGTTTTCTTTTTAACTCTTTCTCGTGTTTTACATTTCTACGGGTGTCTCCTGATCACTCTTGCCACGCACTTACTATCTTATCTAACTCTCTCTATTCTTCCTTCTTTTTAAAGTTTAAAACAAGAAGTGGTACAGGAAATGTATTATGTATTTTTGGCTTATATCACTGTAATGTACATTACTTCTAATAAATAAAATATTATTAATAAAAAATAGAAAAAAAGCTGTGATCGAGGACAGTCAGAAGCCCAGAACTTTCTTAAAAATTAAGAGAACTGAATGAAATTTTCAGTTATTATAGATTGAAGCATTCTGAAACAAATAAGAAACTATCTTACTTGGATGACCTGAAATTAAAGCATATAATTAGTTAGTAACCTAATTGTAGCTAATTACAAAATTCAATTACTAGATCTAAACATCTATCCATTTCTTAAGAAAAGGTTAACATTTTTAAATAGCCTAAGTGTCCAAATAACATACACACAAGAATTCACAATATAACATGATTTCTAAATCTCATTGTCATGAATTTATAGGCCAAATTGAAGGAATTTAGTGTTTAATTCCCATAAATTAATGGCCATTTAAATCATCTTTGTGGAACGCGATCGATTGGAACGTTGCATTTGCGGTGAATTTGAACCCCATATTGGCAGGAAAAACACTGCCAGTTCGTATGGGGCCTAAATCACCTTTTCGCAACGTGAAATTTTGATTAAAGGCATCCTAAGAAGCACGTTTATATGTAAAAATAAACGGCGTACCTTGCTTTGTCCCGTACGTGAGATCCGTCCTGTTGTCGGCGTTGACGATTTTCATTTTACTCCTGCTATTAAATTATCCAGTGCTATTTTTAATAAACTTGATAAAACGGATGTCGGAGCGATTTTTCTTCAGCAACTAAACAGCCTGACAAAGATCGATTTCAACAAGCTGGAGAAAAATGGCATTTTAAACCCGCCCCCCTTTCAAAGGCGTCAAAGTCGCGCACACGACCAGTGACAGAACTGCAGTGCCGCTGAAGGTAAGTTTTGTAACATACCTATGTTATTTTACATGAAAGAAGGAGGCCACTTGACCCTCAAGTATATACCAGGACAGGGCCCGTACGAAGCTTTTCAAAAAGGGGGGTGGCATGACAGGACTTGCAGAACCAGGGTTGGTTTACAGGGCAAGGCCAATGAATGCCCTTGCATTAATAGTAGTGGTAAATGGCAATATACATTCAGGAGCACCTGTTCCGTTGTTTGCACAATCATTTTACTGCACGTCTTGTATGTATGTGTCACAAATAGACTTGACTTACCTTGACTTGACGACAAGTGATTTCCTGTTGTTCACAAACAAGGCACAAGGTAGGCAAAAGACGCCATCCACATGCTCGCTATATACAAGCCAGGGATATGCTCGAAATCAGTCAGGGTTAAATATTCGCCAGCAACCATTCTTATACAAGGCACCATATTTGTATGTTGGACCCAGTTTAAAGTGATTCTGTATGAGGTACAGCTTCTGAGAGGTTGGCAATAGCTTTAGCAGCTTCTTCATTGGTTGTGGTAGAGTTAAGAATAACTAGACCAAGTGCAGACCCATTGGGTCTGTTCCCCAACGTGTGGTTGCTGGCGGGGGGGGGGGGGGGCGGCATGTGGCGTCACACACATTAACCACCCCACACACTAACTACCCTCCCCGCACACGCGCTAAGAACCCCCCTTGTCAATATATTAATATTATTAATTTGCTCCTATTACCCCATAACCGCTCTATCTACTGACGCATAGCCCCCAACTCGCAGGCGCGTCTAGAGAGGGAGGGGAGGTAGAGAGTGAGGGGCAAAGAGAGAAGAGGGGA
>JAXLNO010002250.1:196513-336576 GCA_038087875.1 Malacoraja senta | reverse complement strand
GGGGAGGGAGAGAGAGAGAGAGGATGGGGGAGAGAGAGAGAGAGAGGAGGGGGGAGAGAGAGAGGAGAGAGGGGGGGTCGCAAGGTTTTTATCAAAGGACTTGCGAGTGGCGCGACTGGCAGTGCATTGGGTTTGCAGCGGGAGGGAGGGAGGGGCAGCCATGTTCTACCATCGGGCGGGGGATACGGAAAGGATTCAGAAGCCGGTGGCCTCCGGTGATCAGTTGTAACCTGCTGTGACCTCCCGATCTGCAGAACGCTCGTACTTTCTGCGCATTTGTACGGGGGGGTTTGGAGCGGGCGGATGTGGGAGTCCAGCTGCGGGAGGCATGGCGCGAGCGTGCTTGAGCAGGGGGGGGGGGCCTGGAGTCAGGTGGGCCTCGATTGGTGGGCATGTGGGTCAGTAAAACACCGAGTCCAGCACTGGATCAACTAAAGGGCCTGTCCCACTGCGGGGACCTAATTTGCAAGTTTAGAAGCGTTTGCACTCAACTCAAACTTGCAGCATGGTCGACACATGGTCCTAGGAGGTCTATGTAACTCTCCTTCATGCTCGAGAGAAGTTCGAGCAAGAATTTCATTGTCCTATCTGGGACATTACAATAAACTCTCTTGAATCTTGATTAGATTATAGCTATTGACAGTTCCCGAACCCAATCACAAAATTCACCATTACATTGTTTCTACAGAAAGTTCTAGCAGGAAGACAGAAGACAGAAACATTTCTCCAGGTAGTATAAACAATTTGAACAAGGCTTCACACTTCACAAGATAACAGCACAAACACTCTGCAACATAATTAACAGTACTTTACAACACCCCCCTATCTGACCAAACCTAATGATGCATATGCAACACCTCTTAGCTCTTCTACAAAACCCTCATACATATAAACAAAAGGAGAGACATTTGGACCTCGCCTTATCCTCAACTTCCATCTAGGGTCCAGGACTCCTTGGAGTGTGACTCACGGCTTGCAACCTTCCACAGAAAGTGGACAAACAGGCTTTGCAAATACAGAGATTCTCCATTTTGTGACATATTTTATTTGGCCAATATTATCATTAACAGGACTTAAGACATGACATGTATTCAAAAAATATTTTATGGATAGGCTGCATATATGTGAAGTTTTCACAATTCTAGTAAGAAACTCATGATATAGAATCATAAAACGTTTGGTTTTTACTGCACCAAGGAGATCTTCCAACTCCATCTTCTGCCTAGCTTCCACAGCAGCAACATCATCAACGGACTGCTGCATTACTGCAGACAGATCCATGATGACCATGAATACATGCTGATTTTTGTAATATTCAAATTATATTAAAAAGATGCTGCAAAAAGAGTCACAAACTTTGGAATTCATATTTTTCAGTATTGTTATCAAGGCAAAGAAAGCAGTTCCAATTGTTTGATATTATTTGATATTATTGATGAGGAAAAAAATATAATACCTCTAAAACCTACCTCAATTTTACAATCATTAAAAATATTCTCCCTTTCCCTCTCCCTTCCCCTCTCTCTCTCCCCCTCCCCCTCTCACATCCCCCCTCTTTCTGGTGGGGGGGCGAAGATGAAGGCGGCAGGGGCCCAGCGGGGGGGGGGCGGGAGATGAAGGTGGCATGGGTCAAGCGGGGGGGGAGATGAAGGTGGCGTGGGCCCAGCGGGGGGAGGAGATGAAGGTAGCGTGGGTCCAGTGGGTGGGGGAGATGAAGGTGGCATGGGTCCAGTGGGGGGGGGAGATGGAGGTGGCATGGGCCCAGCGGGGGGGGAGATGAAGGTGGCGTGGGCCCAGCGGGGGGGGAGATGAAGGTGGCATGGGCCCAGCAGGGGTGGGGAGATGAAGGTGGCGTGGGTCCAGCGGGGGGGGGGAGATGAAGGTGGCGTGGGCCATCGGGGGCGGCGGGGATGGCGTGGGCAGAAGATGGCTTGGGCCCCGGCGGCGGGGGGAGGCGAGGGCAGCAGGCCCCGCCGCAGCGGCGTCTGGTGTTGGGGTTACAGCCGCTCCTGCCCGGCGACGGGAGGACGGTCTCCTGGTCACCTGACTGGCCTTTGGCGAGGCTCCGATGCCGCGGATGGAATCGCTGGACCGGGCGGGCGGGCGGGCGGGCAGACACCGCACCCCGCATCCCCCCCCGGACACTGTGGATCGAAACGCTGGACACCGGGCGGGCAGACACCACACCGCACCGCACCCCCCCCACTACTTACCTGGAGTAGACACGAGGCATCGAGCTCAATAGGTGAAGCACACATGGCAGTCTGATCCCGCCCCGGGCTCACTGCGCATGCGCGGAGAGACGGCGTCATTTTGCGTCGCTTCCCCAACTGCGCAGGCGCAGATGGGCGCATTTCATTTTCCCCCAGTGGCCGGAACCAGAATTTCGGGCGATTTCCCACAAGTGGAAATGCTGATTGTGCTCCGATTTAAAAAAAAAATTCTGGGGATTTTTTTCTTACTCTGGGGAAAATAAGGGGGGTGCGGTCGCACCCCGCGCACCCCCCCTTCGGACGGCCATGCAGGAGAGCATTCCTATCAGTCCCATTCCTGCACCTATTTTCCTCTAACCCATTTGTCCTTATCACCGGTCAATTCCCCACTAATTATTCTGCCACCCACTGTGGCATTTGATGTAGCCAATTAACCATCCAGATTACAGTAATGGGTAGAGATGATGCAAAGTAAATGCTGACATCATCTGCCATTTTCAAATTAGAAGAGAATGTGGATGAGATGGGCAGTGGATGTGAAAAGGTGGTTTAGACACAAGGATGCCACCCTCCTCAAATGATTCAGCTAAACTGTGGGCTATAGCTTGAGCATTGCTGTTGAACCTGGAGCAGTGCAGCCTCCTGAACAAGTTACACTTGCTCACAAGTGACACCAGAGGATGAAGAAAGGACCCCACCCAAAACATCACCTATTCATCTTCACCAGAGATGCTGCTTGATCTGCTGAGTTATTCCGGCACTCTGTGTCTTATTTCTTCACACTTGCTCCCCTTTAGATAGTCCCTCCTTCCCCTAACTTTCCAAAACCTTATCCTCCAAGTGGAAGAGAAATTACCCTGAATGCTTGGGTGCATTGTTGAATACCTGGCAATACTTGCGAGCTGTGAGTGTGAAGCTTGCAATATTGACGAGTATCTGAAGGTGTGGTGGAGGTTATGAATGTTAGGTATGATTAAAGATTATTGGATAAAGATGATGTTTTGCTGCATTCACCGATGCTTGGCACTGGTGATGCAGTTGGTGATAACATTATGAAAAATGGAAAAACATCTGCCAGAGATAATAAAAGCAGAAAATACCAGAAATATTCAGCACGTCAGGCAGCATCTGTGGAGTGAGAGGCAGAGTTAACATTTCAAATCTATGAGAACCAGTAAAAATTAGACATGACATTTGTTTTAAGTTGCAGAGAATGGGGTGAAGGGAGAGAACAAGGAGTGTGTCTGTGTTTGGGATGGGGACCAAGAGAGATTGAACAACGGTGTTAGTGTGTCTTTTAATTTCAGCTGATTGGCCTGTAAGAGGCATAAGTAGAATGAGATTAATAAGAATAGCAGAGAGAGTGAGAAAAAAATACTGCTGGAACTATGATAAAAGAGAATGAAGGTGAGAGGTGGCAGAGAGTCATAGAGAGTCTATCATAGAGTGATATAGCGTGGAAACAGGCCCTTCAGCCCAACTTGCCCACAACAGCCAACATGTCCCAGCTACACTAGTCCCACCTGCCAGCATTTGGTCCATATCTCTCCAAATCTGTCACAGAAACATAGAAACATAGAATATAGGTGTAAGTCTGCCAGGTCTGCCAGCACCTGCCAGCAACGCCATTCAATATGATCATGGCTGATCATCCAAAATCCGTACCCCTTTCCTGCTTTCTCCCCATATCCCTTGATTCAGTTCGCCCTAAGGACTATATCTAACTCTCTCTTGAAAACATCCAGTGAATCAGAATCAGAATCAGAATCAGAATCAGATTTTATTCGCCAAGTATGTTTTGCAATATACGAGGAATTTCACTGGCCAGGTCAGTCATACAATTAAAAGCAACAGACTCAAAAACACATTTTAACATGAACATCCACCACAGTGACTCCTACACATTCCTCACTGTGATGGAATGCGAAATAAAGTTCAAGTCCTTCCTTTTTTTCTTCCTCGGTCGGGGGCCTCGAGCCCTCCGTTGACGGGACGGTATTGACTCCCGTAGCCGGCGGCGTTCGGGCCCTCCACGTCGAGGCGTTCAGCTCCTACATCGGGGGGTTGTCAGCTCCTCGCATCAGGGCTGGTCGAACCTTCTGCAGTGTTGGAGCTCCCGACTAGCCTCTCCCGAGACTGTGAGCCCTTGATGGTAAGTTCGCAGGCCGCGGTGGGAGCGATCCCAGGCAAGGGATCCGCTCCGATGTTAAGTCCGCGCCCCGCGGTGGGGCTCACGACAGTCGGAGGAGGCCTCCAGCACCAATGATGGTAGGCCGCAGAGCCCGGAGAATGTGATCCGAACATTGATCACATCTCCGGGAAGGTAGGAACTTGAAAAAAAGTTTCCCCCGATCCCCTCCCACCTCCCCCCACATAAAACAAACTGAAGTACATTAAAACAAACTTTTAACAAATGCTAAAAATAACAAAAAGATGAAAAAACGAACAGACAGCCATCTCCGCAGCGCCCCTGGTGGTCTTTGTTGAATTGGTGAATTGGCCTCCACTGCCTTCTGTAGCAGAGAATTCCACATATTCACAACTCACTGGGTGAAAAAGCTTTTCCTCATCTCAGTCCTAAATGGCCTACCCCTTATTCTTAAACTGTGACCCCTTATAACAAATGTAAAGCACTTTGGCCAATGAGAGTTGTTTTTTAAATGTGCTATATAAATAAATGTGACTTGACTTGACTTGACCCCTGGTTCTGGATCCCCCCAACATCACGAAAAATGTTCCTGCATCTAGCCTATCCAATCCATTAAGAATTTTATATGTTTCTATAAGATGCCCTCTCATCCTTCTAAATTCCAGTTAATATCAGGCCAGTTGACCCATTCTTTCATCATTAGTCAGTCCTGCTTTCCAGGGAATTAACCTGGTGAACCTAGACTGCACTCCCTCAATAGCAAGAATGTCCTTCTTCAAATTAGGAGACCAAAACAGCACACAATACTCTAGGTGTGGTCTCACCAGTGCCCTGTACAACTGCAGTAGGACCTCGTCGGTCCTATACTCAAATCCTCTCGCTATGAAGGCCAACATGCCATTTGCTTTCTCCACTGCCTGCTGTACCTACACGCTTACGTAATAATATTAGGATAGTCCCTGCCTCAATTACCTCCTCTGGCAACTTGTTCCATACATCCACCACCCTCTGTGTGAAAATCTGACAATGTTTTAGTTGATCTTGAATACATGTGTCAGGTCATTGAATTTCTTACTACGTCCATGTCCTCGGGAGTTGATAACCACAATTGACCATCTCCTCTTGGTGCTTTTGTAGTGAGTGTCTGGCCAGCCCCCTGGAAACAGCACCTCTCCTATTGTAGATACAAAGAACTGCAAATGCTGGTTAATACACAAACGTTCACAAAGTGCTGGAGTAACTCAGCAGGTCAGGCAGCATTTCTGGAGATCATTAGATAGGTGATGTTTTGGGTCGAGACCCTTCTTCAGACTGATTGTAGAGGGGGAGAGACAGCTGGAAAAGGGGAGGCAGGACCTGCGTGGCAGGTAATAGATCAACCCAGGAGAGGGAGGAAGGTTTTAATATGCAGCTGGTTGGAACAAAGGCCAAAGGTAAGAAAGGAAGGAAGGTGTGAGACAGGTTTGAAGTTGTTAATTGTACAGCCATAGGGAAGAAATTGACAGGAGAGGAGATGAATTGAGTATTACCAGCAGTTTGCTTTAGCTCTGGTTTCACCCCCCTCCAGCTTCACTGCCACCACCAGTTCCAGCCAAAATGCATCTCACATGTCAGAAGATTCGGACTGACCTTGGTTGCTACTAGTTTCTCATTGTGTTTGGCCAACTTCCATTGTGTCCAACCAGGAAACAGTGTGGTTGATGCTCAATGGACATGCAGGTCACTCGATTAATTTCAAGCGCTGCCTGCAATGCATTCAATGAGTAGAGTTCAGGTGTGCATTGTGAAGCTCCACCACATCCCTGACCATTTTTACGTTCTTATCAAATTTAATTCCTTATATCTACAAACTGAAATTTCAAAGTTCTGAAGATGGACAGAAAATGCTGGAGTAACTCAGTATCTCTGGATAGAAGAAATCAATGGCTTTTCGGGTCGAAACCTTTCTTCAGACTGAAATTTCTTCTGAAATGTCAAAGTTCTGGTTCAGAGATTTCATGAAGCACGTTTCATAGAAACATAGAAACATAGAAAATAGGTGCAGGAGGAGGCCATTCGGCCCTTCGAGCCAGCACCGCCATTCATTGTGATCATGGCTGATCATCCCCAATCAACAACCCGTGCCTGCCTTCTCCCCATATCCATTAATTCCACTAGCCCCTAGAGCTCTATCTAACTATCTATTAAATTCATCCAGTGATTTGGCCTCCACTGCCCTCTGTGGCAGGGAATTCCACAAATTGACAACTCTCTGGGTTAAAAAGCTTTTTCTCAGTCTTAGTCTTAAATGGCCTCCCCTTTATTCTACGACTATGGCCCTTGGTTCTGGAATCGCCCAACATGGGGAACATTTTTCCTGCATCTAGCTTGTCCAGTCCTTTTATAATTTAATCTTTTTCTATAAGATACCCCCTCATCCTTCTAAACTCCAGTGAATACAAGCCTAGTCTTTTCAATCTCTCCTCATATGACAGTCCCACCATCCCAGGGATCAATCTCGTGAACCTATGCTGCAGTGCCTCAATCACAAGGATGTCCTTCCTCAAATTAGGAGACCAAAACTGTACCCAATACTCCAGATGTGGTCTCACCAGAGCCCTATACAACTGCAGAAAAACCTCTCTACACCTATACTGAAATCATCTTGTTATGAAGGCCAACATTCCATTAGCTTTCTTCACTGCCTGCTGTACCTGCACGCCAACTTTCAGTGACCGGTGTACAAGGACACCCAGGTCTCTCTGTACCTCCCCCTTACCTAACCTAACCCCATTGAGATAATAATCTGCCCCCTTGTTTTTGCCACCAAAGTGGATAACCTCACATTTATCTATATTATACTGCATCTGCCACGCATCTGCCCACTCACTCAACCTGTGCAGGTCACCCTGCAACCTCCTAACATCCTCTTCACAGTTCACACTGCCACCCAGCTTTGTGTCATCCGCAAACTTGCTAGTGTTGCTCCTAATTCCCTCTTCCAAATCATTAATATATATGGTAAACAGTTGCGGCCCCAACACCGAGCCTTGCGGCACTCCACTCGCCACTGCCTGCCATTCTGAAAAGGACCCGTTCACTCCTGTCTTTGCTTCCTGTCTGCCAACCAATTTTCTATCTACGTCAACACCCTACCCCCAATACCATGCGCTCTAATTTTAGTCACCAGTCTCCCGTGCGGGACCTTATCAAAGGCTTTCTGAAAGTCTAGATACACTACATCCACTGGCACCCCTTCATCCATTTTATTGTCACATCCGCAAAAAATTCCAGAAGATTAGTCAAGCATGATCTTCCTTTCATAAATCCATGCTGACGAACTACTGCTGTACAAATGCCCCATTATTACCTCTTTAATAATTGACTCCAGCATCTTTCCCACCACCGAAGTCAGGCTAACTGGTCTGTAATTCCCCGTTTTCTCTCTCGCTCCTTTCTTGAAAAGTGGGATAACATTAGCTATCCTCCAATCCACAGGAACTGATCCTGAATCTATTGAACATTGGAAAATGATCACCAATGCGTCCACTATTTCTAGAGCCACCTCCCTGAGGACCCTGGGATGCAGTCCATCAGGCCCAGGGGATTTATCATCCTTCAGTCCCATTAGCCTACCCAATACTATTTCTCGCCTAATGAAAATTTAATACAGTTCCTCGACCCCCTTAGATCCTCTGTCCTCCAGTACTTCTGGGAGATTGTTTGTGTCTTCCTTAGTGAAGACAGATCCGAAGTACCTGTTCAACTCTTCTGCCATTTCCTTGTTCCTCATAATAATTTTATCCTTGTCTGCCTTCAAGGGACCCACATTTGACTTTTCACTTTCTGTTTTCCCACTGATCAAAGAAGTTTCTATAAGCTCCAGAAAAATATTGCAGGCTGCTACCTGCCCTGGATAAGTATCCACCCCGTTTCATTTCCTTAAGCAAAATTCCTGAAATCCTTGTCTTTCAGGTTGGCTTTTGTCAGCAGCGCCTCAGTTGTACTTTGCTGCAGCCCTAGATTCAATTGTGAGCTGCCACTTTTTTGCATTCCACTATATATCTAATAGCTTAAGCATTTATATTCAGGTCACATTGAATAATTTGCTCTGCGCTATTCAAGCAGTTAGTAAAAGAGATTGATCTCAATAGAGGTTTGCTGAACTGGCTAATGCAGGTGAGGTGATGTACTGTACTGACTAGTACAAGTGTCAGAGGTTATGGGGAGAAGGGAAGAAATTGGGATTAGGAGGGAGAGATAGATCAACCATGATTGAATGGCCTAATTCTACTATTCATGACCTTATGACTACAGACCTTTCGTGCTTGCAGTATTATTCCACTTAGTTTTTGAATGTCTTTATTTTGTACATCAGTCAAACAGTGTTGATTGGAACTGTCCTCACACATTGCACTCTTAAACAAAAACATCCAACTTAAATTGCACGAAATGCAGACCAACTTGAAACTCTCTCATCATCCAGGCATTATGAAGTTAAATCCTTTCCCTTAAAATACAACGTTAAATAGCATCTGATAACCTCAATTTCTCAGAAATGTCTTTGGTAATAAACGGCTCTTGAGCTTTGATTAATTGGTTTGACTCGAAGAGCTGTCAACAGACTAACCCCAAAAACGTTTATTACCTAATGCAGTCTTGATGAACCAACGTTATTGCACAATGCTGTTGATGGAAAAAGAAGTAAAATTTCCAACAACAAAATTACATAGACTGTTGCACGTTAAAATTGCATACAATCTAATATTTTTAAACTATTTTATTTTATATAGTACGCATCTGTCACAGTTATCTAATAAATGAAGGGTGCCAATGCATAAAATCCAGCTAACTCCTCTCTCAACTGGTTATTGCAAAATAGACAATTCTTATTAAATCACTAGCAGCTGGTGTTCTTAAATTTTTTTAAATTATCAATTTTCTGCAAATGTCACAGTAGAGGAGTGGGAGCCACTTTGAGCAGATTATTAATGTAACAGCTTTACCCTTTGGCTTAAAAATACAATTATATACTGTAATTTCCATGAAAACAGGTGCATTTGCTGTAAACTAGTGTCTGCTGTTATTTCTTGGTTACTGTAACTCGGCTGACCATTAAATGCTTGACATTTGTTCAGAAAAATTCCTTGCATTGACAGAAATATTTAACATAATTTAAGGGACCATTGTTTTGCAGTTAAAGGGCATTTATTTTCTTCATTGCTGTCTCTTTAGATTTTTCTTTCAGTTTAATTTGCAACTGCTACAATATCCTTCAGGCATGATTGATTTGAAGGCATAGCTGATACTGGAACATCTTTGGTTTTATGATAATAGGTGGATGTTTGACTGATTTGATACAGTAACTAAATGCCAATTTACTACAACCTTCAGTGACAATTTACTGCAGTGTGCAACCATCAATTTATTGCAAAGCATTAACACAGTTTAAATTTTCGTCAAACGCCTATCAATATTTGTTGCACCTGGTGGGAAACAGAAGCAGAACATTTCAGGGACATCCTTGTCCATTGCCCCACTGTTGAATAGTTGCTGGCTTCTATATCTTTTTATGCCCCATTCTATTTGTGGGGTGGTGCAGGAACACACATCCATGAGATGTTTCCATAGAAGTCTTTGCAATATTCCAGAGCGTCAAGATTATCGTGCTCTACTGTCAGGAGAGTAGATCTAGAATGTTTTTCCATGATGGCTGACTGAATAAATATGTTATGTCCATTCCTAAGTAGTAGCAGGTCTCCAAGGGCTGCCATCTCACATTCCATTCTCTTTTCAGCAATAATCTTGCCAGAGGCTGATGGCAGGGGTCACCTCCAGCATTCAAAAAACTCCCTAACTAAATTATCCTGGCTTAACATTCCTAAGGTGAGCAGACAGCCTGGAATTCCATAGAAGTGGAAAATGTTGCCTTCAAGAGTGAAGAGTCAAAAGTGTTTAATTGTCATATACACTGACAACAATGATGATAAGACAAAGGAGCAGACTTAGGTCATTCAGCCCAACAAGTCCGCTCCGTCGTTCGATCATGTCTCATCTACTTTTCCCTCTCAACCCCATTCTCCTGCCTTGTCCCCCTAACCTTTCATGTCCTTACGAATCAAAACCATATCAATCTCCACTTTAAAAAGGCCTCCACAGGCATCTGTGGCAATGAATTCCATAGATTCACCATCCTCTGGCTAAAGAAATTCCTCCTCAATGTGGAACAATCAAACAAAAATCTATAAATCAATAACCACGACACTCGTGCAAAAAAAGACAAAGTCATTCATACAATCATAGACAGGTCATAGAGTTTCATTGATGACGTTAGTGCTGTGTGGTGTTCCCTGATGGTTGTTGGGAAGAAGCAATTCTTAAACCTGGTGGTCATGGTTTTCAGACTCCTATACCTTCTTTCCAATGGTAGGAGTGAAAAGAAGCAAGCATGGTCAGGGAGATGAGGGTCTTTGATAATATTTGCTGACTTTTTGAGGCAGCATTTCCCGTAGATCCCTTCAATGGTGGGGAGGTCAGTACCTGTGAAGCACTGGGGCAGTGTCTATCACTGTATGTAATTTACATTGTTCCTGGGCATTCGAGTTGCTGAAACAGGTTGTGATGCAACCAGTCAGTATGTTCTCTACCGTTCTCCTTTAAAAGTGCAAGAAAGTATTCAATGACATACAGCATCTCCTCAATCTTCTAAGGAAGTAGAGGTGTTGATACGTTGATACACTAATTGGTACACTTCAGTTATCCATCAGTTCTCTATAGAACCATTGGCTACAATCAGTGCACTCCATGGTGCCCCTGGTTTCCTTGCACCTCCCCATCTCCATCATCTCTGGGCATAAATTAATTCACCTCTGCCTCTAGGATGCTTACAACTCTCTGCTGGTAGCATTTCATCCAAAAAAACTAAGTTTAGTATGAGGGCACTGCAGCATGTGCAATCCAGCTATTTGCCCATGGATCACATAGTCATCTATTGTGGGTTAAGGACCTCAGTAATATGCCAAAGGCAAGATAGCAGACATTTGAGGTTTGCAGGACTGGAGATGATTACAGAGATTTGGACAAGCTTGCAGAGGGATTTAGATACAATGAAAATTTTAAATTATATGATTATAATGACAAAGGTTATAAGCCCAAACTTTATTTCCAGTGAACTATTTAGAAACGTTGTCATTCTATAATTCTATAACTGTGTAATTAAACTGCTGTTAACTTGCAATTAGTTACTTTAATTGCTCAAAATCCACAGTAGTTATAATAATGTATTAAGATGTCAGCTGGACATCTAGTATTCATACATGGTTAGCAGGAGCTTTTGTGGTGATGTAGGTGGAGATACAGTACCGACACTAGGGTTCAGCAAGTCTTACATTAGGGTTGGAGCTTACAAAATGAAAACTACTACCAGCTGTACTTGTGTATGACTTGATTGTACCCATGCGTAGTATGAATTGACTGGATAGTACACAAAGATATTTTTTTCACGTGATAATAATATCCAATACCAATAATAATAAACCAAGACCAAACTAGGACTCTATAATCATTTAGGTAAAGTGACACAAAGTGCTGGAGGAAGTCAGCGGGTCAGGTAGTATCTCTGGATAACATGGATAGGTGATGTTTTGTGTCGGGACCCTTCTTCTGACCTGAAGAAGGGCCCAAAGAAAGGTGCTAACCCAAAATTTCAGCTTTCCATATTTTCTAGAGATGCTGCCTGACCCACTGAGTTACTCCAGCACTTTGTGTCCATCTTCTATATTGACTTTATGAAGCAGGGTCGAGTATACACCTCAGTCTATATCAATGGTGCTAAATTGGAGATGGTCGAGAGCTTCAGGTTTCTAGATGTTCTTTTTTGTAAACCAGCATCTACAGTTCCTTGTTTCTACAGGTGCAAAGTGATGTTTTGTTTTGAACTGGGTGTGCATAAGGTGTATTTCATGACGTGGTGTGCATTTCAGTAACGTTTTGGGCATGTGCATTTGGAAAGTTCCTAAGTGAAGTGGCATGGTGTGGGCTGAATATTGCTTTATTTGGTAACTCAAATTTCACTGTACATTAATTGGCACATGTGACAATTAAATTGAATCTTGATCTTGAATCTTGGTATGGCCATGATTCGCTTATTTGCCTCTTGCACCAGGATGTTGATTTGACAGCAGGTTCCTTGGCCTTTAAGATGACATAATCGTGATCCAACTTTTAAGTTCTAATAATATAGATCATAATGGGTCATAAGGAAAATATCACTGTCCTCCCTTGGAACTTGGTGTTTTGGAATTGATTGGAGGATGTAAAGCAATTGCCAATGTAAATAAAATACTGTTTAATGAAATAACATTCCACTTATTCCATTATTGAGATCTCCATAAAGTTTTCTTCCACGAGATAAACATTTCTCCTTTTACAATATTCGCTGGCTCATCATAAGCAAGACATGTTTTGTCACCTTATTAAAAATACATTTGTTTTTTGAAACATTTTCCAGTTATCTGCCCTAACTTGTTGGCATATTCATAGAAAATTCAGAGAAATGCCTGAATGACATTTTTATTGGCCCTGATCTCCTGTTTATCCAATTGGATTTACTGGCTTTTAAACACTTAACTGAGCAGAAGCTTAGGATTCCTGAGTCTGTGCTGAATTGCATCCTTCCACTATAGTTTAAGTCTCAGCCCCAGGGCATTGACACTGCATGCTGACTCCATGCTGACAGTGCAGATTTCCCAGCTCAGCCTGGCAAATTTACTCACTGAGCCCATTTAAATGAATGGGGAGAAACAGCTACTGAGAGAAGAGTAGCTAAATCTTTAACAAAAATAAAACACTGGAAAAAAACTCAATGGTCAGTGTGAAGGAAGCTCAACATAACCATTTTGTAGAGAACCTGCAATTTCAAGTAACCCACCCCTCTGTTGTTCTCCCCATACACACACTCACCTGCATTTCTTCTCTCTTTCGTCACCTCCCCTCTACCGCCCCTGGATCCACTTTCCCCTCCTCCATCCCCATCTGGTTCCATCTGCCCATCATTCCCATTCCCCCCTCACCTGGTTCCACCTATAACCTAACACCCTGTGTCCCTCCCCTCCCTGTACTACTCCAATCTTTGCTCTTCCCTGTCAGTCCCCATGACCTAAAATACCAAATTATACCTTTTGCCTCCACAGATGCTGCTAGACCTGCTGAGTTCTTCCAGTATTCTGCCTTTCGTTCCAGAATCTGCAGTCTCGTTTGCCTTCATGTGAATCTATTAATTGTATTTTAGTTAAGTATATTTGTTTTAAGTGCATATATGATTGCGATTAGTGTGTGTTTCTGTTTTATATAATGAGGTTTTTATTGTTGTATTGTTCCCGAGTAATTTTTAGTATTTGTGAATGATAATGGATTGAAATGCACATCAGTGATAATTTCCTAAAGAATAAGGCATGATTTAGTTTAGAAAATAGAATTGGAATGTATATGTTTTGTTGGCTTTGTTTGTGAATTATGATTATGGTGAGGTCTGTTACAAAATGAAGGTAAGTTGCATACAGCTAGGACATCAGAAGAAAGATAAACTAAGGAAATCAAATGGGTAAGTAGTTGGTGGAAACAAGGAACTGAAGATGCTAACTTGCACAAAAGACACAAAGTGCTGAAGTAACTCAACGGGTCAGTTAGCATCTCTTAAGCTTTCTAGAGGTAAGTCGTTGGACAAGCCAATGAAGAGGAGCTCAGGTAAGTTGATACCCGAGAAGAGGATTGGATGGGAAATACAGTGCAGCTCAGTTGCTTCCAAAGCAATCCTGCTTGTCCACCGAACTACTTTGGATCAGAGAGCTCTTGTGTTCTTATTCTGTGCTGGGCCTTTCTGATCATCTGGGGATAGGACACTCAACAGAGGACTGTATGCTGGACCACAGTGGAAGAAAAAGCAAGAAGCAGGAAGCCAGCGATATCTGGATCAGTGGAAGAACTGCTCCATTGGTTTGCTAGCGTTACCCAAGATACAACCCATACATTCCAAATCCAAAGATATTTTCGTGAATGTCATTATCTTGTCTTATTTTATGTGTATCTTCCACGATTCTGAAATCTATTCCAAAATTTATACTTAATTTTCCTATGGTAACATATCTGCCTCTAATTCAACCATTCAGCCTTTGTATTCTTACTTTATAGTTACTACAGCGCGGAAACAGACCCTTTGGCCCAACCAGTCCGCACCAACCAGCGATCCCCGCACATTAACACTACGATACATACACTCGGAACAATTTTACATTTATAACCAAGCCTGTACATCTTTGGAGTGTGGGAGGAAACCGAAGATCTCGGAGAAAATCCGCGCGGGTCATGGGGAGAACGTACAAACTCCATACAGACAAGCACCCCGTAGTCAGGATTGAACCCGAGTCTCTTGCGCTGTAAGGCAGTAGCTCTATCGCTGTGCCGCCCTTTACAGGCACATGCCTGTAAAGCTGCAGCAAGTAAGAAATTCAGTTCCCAGTGCAAACGATAATTAAACACTCTTGACTCTTGAGTTCATTGACTCCTGGGAGGCATTGCATTATTCTTTCTCATCCCTGCCAACTCAAGATCAAGGCAGTTCCCTAAAACTCCTCTACTGCAATTTCTGCTCAGTTACTGAAGTTTGCAATGGGCAAAATAATGGTTTGAAATAAAGAAAGAAGGAACCATCAATTTTGATAAATGTTGATAGGTTAGTTAGAATACACCCAGGTGTATTCTGACTAATTAACCAAATTAACCTGACTTATTAACCAAATAAAACAACAATTTAAACTCTTCAGTAAGATTATGCATGGACTTGCATCGCCCCATGGCTTTTGACTGCTCCATCCATTCTCTATTCCTTCATCAAACAAGTGATTGCTTCTCTCCAGCTGACCTGAACAGCATTATGCATTTTTCTCAATACTCCCTCCTTCCAAACCACTTCTCAGGTGCTGGTGCACTATTTAGGAAATTATCGGTCCCATGATTCCTCATCTGTGTACATTGGCCAGACACAGTTCTCCCCCTTAAATATTTAGTTAATCATTTTTCTTGGGCGTGTTCTAACTAATTTATTCAAATTGATTCCTCTTGTTTGACATCACATTGGGATAGGTTCTCTGCTGACTCGCTTTGTGGCTTGTGTGAGGCTATTTACTTTGAAGTGAAAGGTGGCTTTGTGCCAGCTGTAGGAGACAGGATGGCACAGTGTCACAGTGGTAGAGTTGCTGACTTACAATGCCACTCTGCACTGGATCACTTGGGCAATAAAAACACAATCGTCAGACTGTTGTTCATAGACTACCAGGCTCACGGAACTGAGTCTTTGTGCATCCCTTTTCAACTGGATCCTCGACTTCCTCATTAAGAGACCACTCTAATTTCACTGTTGCCACTGGGAAGAATGTATAGGAGCCTGAAAACTGTAACGTCCAGGTTCACGAGCAACATCTTCACAACAACCATCAGGCTATTAAACACTACAACCTCCAAATAAGTTCTGAACTATATAGTTTGGGGGCATTGTTTTTGTCCATGCGCTTTTATTGTTTGTTTGGTATGTAGATATATATATATATATATATTATAATGGCTCTTAACCACAGTAGATTGAATTGGTAGAATCTGAGGGCAGTTGATAGAAATATGAGGAGAATAAAATGGGATGAGGGCTGGATGGTGAATGCAGACTCAATGGAATAACGGCCCTGCTTTGTGCTTGATTCTATGACTCACTCTGGGATATCTTTAAGGCAAAGACAAATGGTTTAATGATAAGCAAGGGGGTAAATGTGAATCTGGAGTTTAGGTCACAAACGAGTTCAACGCAATCACATTGAAGCGCAGAGCAGACTTAGGAGCTTAAGGGTCTATTCCACTATTTCATATGTTCCAAGTGTTTATTTATATATATAAACACTTGGAATATATGAAATATGAAATATATATAGATAAGCATGGGAATGAAGGCTGATATGTTGATTATTGGTTGGGTGGTGATAAATACATATTCCACCTCTATTCTGGCTGGTAAAATATAATATGAATGAATACATAATAGAAATGTTTGTTGATTATTGGTTGAACACAGGCATCATTACATGCAGATAACATGTGTCCATTGGACGGTTCACAGGCAGCAAGATGGCTCACAATTGGATACAGCATCATGCATGCTGCAGATGGTGTAATCCTCTTCCCTTGCCCTGATCAATATACCCACGTCCCTTCAGATATCCAAGGATTACAAACCTGCCCAGGAAGCTAAGATGCAATAAAATATGAATGAAAACATGTCACTGGATACTGGATTGCTCATCAATTGTGAACCATCGTGTTGCCTGTAAACCATCCAATGGACACAGGTCACCTGCATGTAATGATGTCTGTGTTCAACCAATAATCAACATGTCAGCCTTCATTCACATGCTCCAAATTGGTTAAGTACTTAACCAGAACACAGTATTTTACTGTCTGATTATGTAACTATTAATTTGAATTGTGTGGTCCAGATATGTCAAATTTGTGATCCAGATTTGGAAATTGATATTTTTGTTGAGTAAGTGAAAAGTGAATATAATATGTTGTTAGGGATCTGATTTTGTCAGACACATTCCTATAATGCAATGAACTGCTTAAATGACAGAACATAACACATGAATTTGTTTGATCATTTTATATCTAGCTTCCTTCGATGCTAAACTGTTGTTGAACATGAGGCTGTTCTACCAATGTTAGTGCATATAACTGAGAGAGTACCACCATACCTGCACGTGCCTTGTCAGCATTTCATATTGAAAAATGTATCCTACTGATTGAATGTTTAGTGCCCATTCTACGAAATGAAGAAAGAGAAGTCAGCCAACATATTACCTCACTTCCCCTAATCAGGTTATTTAACTTTTTCAGTACTTCTCTGTGGTTCTAGAAGTATCAATTCTAATCCAAACACCCTACACATAGTGATCAAATCATGTTCCTATAGCTGCCCCGTTTGTATTTTGCTGTCTTTCTCTCAATTATTGCACATCACCTAGGATTTACTGCTTTACTATTTTTTGTTGTTGCTTTTCCCTGCTTCCTTCTTCCAATGCTTTGTTTTAATACCTACATGGAAACCTTTGAGAGATCTACATGATATAATTGATACTTACCTTTGTTTTATAACGTTCTTCCTGGTCTATTCATCCCTTGCATCTTTTATATATGGGCGTTTCCGTAAATAAGGGTACCAACCTGTGACATGGGTGGCCAAATTTGAAAGTTATTATATCATAATGAAAACCATGATTAAAAATGG
Source organism: Malacoraja senta (assembly GCA_038087875.1). Taxonomy (NCBI): domain Eukaryota; kingdom Metazoa; phylum Chordata; class Chondrichthyes; order Rajiformes; family Rajidae; genus Malacoraja; species Malacoraja senta. Next base: position 318,911 of record JAXLNO010002250.1, on the reverse strand, counting down.
GCCTATGATCCTTTTGAGCTAATTTGTGATCAAAATCAACCAAAATCTGACCAAAATGTAACATTTACAAAATTTGAAAAAAAAACTGAAATATAATTATTTTTAAAACATATAAGACATATGGGACATTTACTGATTTTGAAGTTCCCTTACAAAATGTCGACACCTAACCCAACACAAGGCCCATAGTTCATGCCAGGGTCATTATAATCGCGTTGTTTGAATTTTTTTTTAAATCGTGACGAGGGCAAAAAATAACTCGTTATAGCACTATAAATAGCATTCACGACTTTACTCAACGGGGGAGGGGGGGGCAACAGAATGAGATCGCTAAAATAGGTGAGCAAAATAGATTTTTATTACATGATTTTAAGTTCTATTCATTGTTAATTATTTCAATGGAAAGCTTAAACACAAAATATAAACAAAAAATGAGACAATAAATATAAAAAACAGTTACTCTGCTTTTCTTTCACACATGACCAAATTGACACTGCTACTCACGTTTTGCTGCAAAAACGGAGCATCAGAAAACCATCTTATCGGGTGATAAATGATTTTTAAAAATCATAAGCATAATCAGAATTTGGCTTTTATAGAGTTACTAGACTAAAAGGGACCCATTGGGTCCCTGTCATATGGGAGGGCTGGTCCCCCAATGCAATATTCCACCGCTGACTCGTAGCCCCCAGTTATGCAGGCAGTTGCGACGCCAGAGATCCCGTGGTGATGCGAATCATGGCAACCCTCCCCAAGTGCGCTTCGCCATCCCTCTTCGTACCCCTATCCTCCTCCATTCCCCTCATCCCCAGCAATTCCTCCCCCTCCTCTTCACCCTCCCTCTTCTTTCCCCTCTCCTCCTCCCCTCACTGACTCCCTCCCTCACCTCTCCATCCCTCTCCTTTCCCTTACCCTCAGTCACTCCCTCCCTCCCCCCATTAACCCTCTCTCCTCCCTACTTCCATTGACGTCATTGAGGGGTGAAACACTGCTGATGCGCAGTTTATGTAAATGAGATCCCATTGTGATGTAATTGTGGGGTGGAACACTGCTGACGAGCAGGGCAAGTAGAAAGTAAATGTTGTTTGTTTAGTTTAAAATGTCAATTACTTGTAAAATATACCATCAATGTGAACGAAAATTGTTTAATTGACATCACAGAACAATGGTGAGTAAGGTGGTGCAAAAATTTAGCGCTATCCTGTACCGCCATTGCGCAAATATAGGTACGTACAAACTGGCAAACAAACAAACAAACAAGATGAGAGATGTTGACTTCTCCAATTTCAGGTAGTCCTTGCTTTCTCCCTCTTTCCCCTCCCCTTCCCAGCTCTCCCACAGCCTACTGTCTCCGCCTCTTCCTTTGTTCTTCCCCCCCCCCTCCACCCCCACATCAGTCTGAAGAAGGGTCTCAACCCAAAACATCACCTATTCCTTCGCTCCATAGATGCTGCCTCAACTGCTGAGTTTCGCCAGCATTTTGTCTACCTTCGATTTTTCCAGCATCTGCAGTTCTTTCTTAAACAAAAAGATGAGAGTTTTAGTAATATATAGATAGATTTAATTGCAAAATTAATGTAATCGTTCTGGTATAAATCAGCCTAAGGATTTGATGAAATCCTGCTTGAAAAATGTCACAAATAAAGGCAAGAAAACACAGGGACATATCTGATATTTTTCTTTGTAAAAACAGATATATTTATTTTTGCTTCATCTCATTATTTTGGCTATACACCATGATCTATACTACTTAAAATACAGGATATGAAACAATGGGAATATTGCATAAAAAACAGGAAAATAACCTGGAAGTTTGGAGACCTTCAGTTTCACTACTGAGCGCTGTATTTACGGAAACACCCATATATGCTCTGTATGTGCGGCCAGTGCCCCCTTTTGTAGAGTACATCTGTATAACGTGCGGTTGAATGATTCGGCGCAGTGCAATATGGCGGGCTTGGCACTGCAAGTTGTCAGAGGGTAGCATTCTTACCTCAAAGTGACCATTAAATTTAACAATGTCCATGGGTCTCTTGCCATCCAAGGCTCCCTTGCCACCCACCTTTGCTACAACTAAAGTATCATTCATTCATTCATTCATTTATTCGTTCATTCATAACATGAGCTCAATGTAATGTTACACAAATCTGGTACCTGCTCATAATTAAAACTCTTTCTCAGCCTCAACATTATTATCAAATCCCAATCCAAAATTTGTTTAAATAACATTTGAATGTATTACAAATAGAGATAGTTCCAGTTGGTTGATTTGATTTGATTTATTGGCTGTATGTCCCCTACTTTACCTTTCATTGCAGCTGTGCAGATAGTAAACATGTAGTTTATAAAGGTCAGTTTATCAATAGGTAGACAAAAGTGCTGGAGAAACTCAGCGGGTGCAGCAGCATCTATGGAGCGAAGGAAATAGGCAATGTTTCGGGCCGAAACCCTTCTTCAGACTGATGTAGGGTGAGGGGTGGGGAGAAATAAGGAGAAAGGAAGAGGAGGAGCCTGAGAGCTGAGGGAGAGCTGAGAAGGAGTGGAGACAGCAAGGGCTACCGGAAATTGGAGAAGTCAATGATTATGCCGCTAGGGTGCAAACTGCCCAAGCGGAATATGAGGTGCTGCTCCTTTGTGCTGCCCTTTGTGCTGCCCCCCCCCCCCCCCCACCCTACATCAAAGGGTTTCGGCCCGAAACGTTACCTATTTCCTTTGCTCCATAGATGCTGCTGCACCCGCTGAGTTTCACCAGCACTTTTGTCTACCTTCGATTTTCCAGCATCTGCAGTTTCTTCTTAAACAATCAGTTTATCAATATACATATATCCATTCACCCATTGCATTTTGTATCCAGTACTGGCATCCATTATTTTTTTTCTGAGACTGAAAGATCATTAATGGACAAAAAACGGGCAGTATATGTGTTGCAGATTGTAGTATTCATACCTACAGCAAAATAAATCTGTTACTGTCATTTCAACAGAGTGACAGTCTCTGCCTCTCTACAATAACCAACATCCTGTGTAGCCCCTTTAGCCAAGATTGCAACTATCTTCTTCAAATTTCCTGTCACCTGTTGATGAAAGAAACGGTTGGTTCAACATATGGTGACAAGCTTTTTCTAATTTAGTCCTTTCCAATTTGAGTTCCATTTATTACACATGTTAAATTTTTAAGGAAGTCTCCAATAACAGCAATTAAGGTTGCTTTTTTATAAAATAATTCTACAACTATAGTTATTTGATTGTAGGAGAGGAGATTTTCTCCCAAAATATTTGTGTTGCTCACATAGTTAGATTAGCAAAAGGAAAGGTAATTAAAGTACTTAATGTGAATTGGAACATTGTGAATAAAATATCAAATTATTGTTAAAAAAATTACAATACAGCAATTGTTTCACGTACCAATATAAAAGGAAACTGAAAATTGGCATTACAGTATTAAGGGTGTAGTAGTACCAGGTATAAACTTTGGAACGTGGACAGGATTTTGTTAAAAGTAATTAAATGTGTGTGAAAAATTAAATCTATAAATTAATTGTTGATGACAATTTATTTTCACACAGCAGCCAAAAACTTTTTTTTCACTTGTAAGTGCAGGGAATCACAAGGATATGCAGTGAATGGAGCGATATGGATTATGTGCAGGGAGATAAGAGTTGGTCATGGCATTATGTACCGTATACAAATTGTGGGACGAAGAGCCTGTTCCTGTGCTGCACTGATCCATGTGTTAAAGAAGGAACTGCAGATGCTGGAAAATCGAAGGTACACAAAAATGCTGGAGAAACTCAGCGGGTGCAGCAGCATCTATGGAGCGAAGGAAACAGGCAACGTTTCGGGCCGAAACCCTTCTTCAGACTGATAGGGGGTGGGCCCACACCCACCCCCTATCAGTCTGAAGAAGGGTTTCGGCCCGAAACGTTGCCTGTTTCCTTCGCTCCATAGATGCTGCTGCACCCGCTGAGTTTCTCCAGCATTTTTGTGTACCTGCACTGATCTATGTTCTACATTATCACAAACCCAGATGGAATAAAATGGGATTACCTTGGAGAGAGAGAACATTTCTGATGTAAACCCTACTTCCTCTTTGCTGAGCAAAAACAAACTGCCGGACAAACTCAGTGGGAATTCTTCTCAGTGGAAATTCAGGGAACTCAACTTCCCTGGAGGAAAATGGACAGAGAACATTTGGGTCTGAAGAAAGGAAACGTCCTGACCCAAGATGTCATCTGTCCGTCGCCCTCCATGGTGTTGCTTGCCCGCTGAGTTCCTCCAGCACTTTTTGTGCTGCGGACTCCAGCATCTGCTCTTGTCTCACCATTCCCCTTTACTGCCATGATCTGGATTTTCATTCCTCTTTCAACAGGAAGTAAAGCAGGCAGGCTATAGATCATATTATCAATTTGCTGTCGTCTCTTAGAAAGAAGGTTTTTGACCCAAAACATCACCTATCCATATTTTCCAGAGATGCATTCTGCCCTGCTGAGTTAATCCAGCCCTTTGTGTCCTTTTGTTCAACAACAGACTGAGATGGGTTTAAGAATCCATGAAACTATTCTTCCCAATACTTCATGTTGAATTTGCTTCCTGTTAGATTCTGCTTAACCTGTTCAGCCTACATCTCAGCCTTGAAAGTCGTGATGGCCCATCTGAAAAATATCACAAACCCCCTGCAGTTTGCATACCGGGCCAATAGATCTGTGGATGACACAGTCAACCTAGGCCTGCACTTCATCCACCAGCACCTAGACCGCCAGGGGACCTATGCAAGGATTTTGTTTGTGGATTTTAGCTCTGCATTCAACACCATTGTGCCAGACCTACTACACTCCAAACTCTGCCTGTTGACTGTACCTGAACCCCTCTGTCAGTGGATCATCAGCTTCCTGACAGACAGGAAGCAGCATGTGAGGCTGGGAAAGCACATCTCGGACCCACAGACCCTCAACATAGGAGCACCACAAGGCTGCCTACTCTCCCCTCTCCTTTGCGGATGACACAACCCTGATAGGACTGATCCAGGATGGGGAGGAATCTGCCTACAGACAGAAAGTGTCACAGCTGGCGTCCTGGTGCCATCGTAACAACCTGGAGCTCAATGCTCTTAAGACAGTGGAATTGATAGTCGACTTTAGGAGAGCTCCCTCTCCCCTCCCCCCACTCACAATCAACAACACCACAGTCACATCTGTGGAGTAATTTAAGTTCCTTGGAACCATGATCTCCAGGGACCTTAAATGGGAGCCACCATCGACAACATAGTCAAAAAGGCTCAACAGAGGATGTACTTCCTGCAGCAGTTGAGGAAACATTCTGCCAGGCAATGATGGTCCAGTTTTATACTGCCATCATAGTCTATCCTCACCTTCTCCATCATGATCTGGTTTGGCTCAGCCACCAAGCATGACATCTGGAGGTTGTAGCGCATTGTTCGATCAGCCGAGAAGGTTGTTGGCTGCAACCTTCCCCCCATCAACGAACTGTACACTGCAAGGGCCAGGAAGCGAGCGGGTAAGATCATCTCTGACCCCTCTCACCCTGGCTCCAAACTCTTTGAAGCACTTCCCTCTGGAAGGCGACTACAGACTGTCAAAGCCACCACAGCCAGACATAAAAACAGCTTTTTTCCACAAGCAGTAGCTCTACTCAACAGCTAAAAGTCTGTAGCCTCCTTTTGCTCTGGTATTTTATTTAATTCTTCACATGTTTAAATTATAATGCTTTATTTTTAATTGTCTACTGTGTATCATGTTGTTACTTGCGAGCAAAGCACCAAGGCAAATTCCTTATATGTATACATACTTGGCTAATAACATTTATTCAATTCAATTCAATTCAATTCAATCTCCAAGAAGGTAAAACAGAGATATTTTCTGTGAGATAAACCAATAATTTTACTTCGGAGTCACGTGAGTGACTACGTGAAGAACCCCGTCAGGGCGCATGCGCGTCATTACGTCTGACGCATTGGCGACAACGGCAGCAGGAGCACGGAGCTCCTTCTGCACGTGAGTAATTACAGCTCCACCAAAGTCGGGGGTAGCGGTGCAGCGACAGACTTGGCAAAGTGCCCAGCCGGGTACACAGCCAACGCCAGTCGGGCGATCGGCATAACCCAAGTCTGTAAGGGCTATAGACTCCGCAGTCGGGCCACGAGAGTCCCGTCGGGGACAGGATACCGTTCCCCAGCGGTTATCCAAAAGGAGCAGCTCATACAGGGGCTGCTCCACAGAGACGCTCCAGCAGGAGTAAAGCTGGAGGGAAGCCATAGAGAAGGCTCCGCTGGCAGTGCCTAGGAGAGGTTCTGCTTCATAAAGCCACACTCCAGGAGGAGTTGTGCAGGCGGGAGGCCGTGGGGACGGCTCTGCTGGCAGTGCCTAGTAGAGGCCTGCTTCACAAAGCCACACTCCAGGAGGAGTTGTGCAGGCGGGAAGCCTTAGGGAAGGCTCCGCTGGCAGTGCCTAGTAGAGGCCTGCTTGAAAGCACCCTCTTTGCAAGAGGTGAGTGCAGAAGGGCAGATACGCTCTGACCCTGAGTCCGACGACGACATCCAAAGGGAGGGCAGGCAGCTGCCAGAGCTGACACCGTGTGCAGCATGGTTTGCCATGTCGTCAGACGCTGGTGAGCCTCTGGGTGAGGAAATTGCCACCAGCATAAATTACCAAGTCTCACATCAGCTACAGGAGCTGACAATGGATGAGACAGTAAGGAGGCATGAAGCCCAATCAACTGTAGACTGTTAAAAGTTACTGTTGGGAACAGGAAGAATTGGGGCAAGATGGGCATACTAATGAGAGCCCAGGAGCATGTCAAGCTCCAGCATATTTTTAAAGTTGCTGGCATCTGGTATAATGTGCATGGCCAGGATGGTGGATGGAGAGGCCATGACAAATTACAACAAAAGGCGCTATTGTGGAGTGCCCACGTTGAGATCAACTGCCTTCGCAAGACTGCGATTACACCAACCATCAATTCTAAAATGCTTCACTCTGCCAGCCTGGCACAGTGCAACTGGCACAGCTGTTTGGCAAGGATTTCGCACAGCAGGTGAAGGAGCTGGAGGAGAAGTATCCCTATAAGCAAGGAGACTGGTCCGGGCAAGGGACGAGTCCAGCTACGATGCAGCGCAGTTGGCGTTCGGCTGTAGCATCGCCACGGAGGTGAGATATCCAGCTCAAGGCCGGGGAAGAATGCCAGGTGGTAAGGAGGTAAGAGGGTCTGGTTCTCATGTAGACAGATCTAATGTGATACAATTAAATGTTTACCTCAGTTATGTTTATACTGAAGGTTATTCAAGGGCATCGAATAAAGCTTAATGCAAATTCTGATTTACCCATGCAACATGTTCCAAAAAAGGAGTTTGACTTCAGTATCACTGAACAATTGGAAGTTCAGCTGGAACTTGCAAGCTTATGTAATAAAGGTGTAATTGCTAAGGCAGTTTACCAAAGCCATCAGTTTGTGTCCAATATCTTTCCCAGACCAAAAAAGGATAGGGGGATGCAGAATTATACGGACCTGAATAGTCTTAACCCTTTTGTACGGTATAGACATTTTAAGATGGAAACGTTTGTGAAGGAGATCTTAAAGATGCGGATTCAGTGTCTGTTCATTTGCAGGATAGAAGATTTAAAATTCAGCTGGATGGGGCAATTATGCCAATACAATCCACTGCCTAATGGTTTCTCTTCAGCTCCTAGAGGGATTACAAAGTTGTTAAAACCTATTCTAGGCATGATGAGAAGTCAAGGTCATGTGCTCATGGCTTAGCTAGATAATATCTTGATTGTAGGACAATCAAAGGAAACAGCTGAAGCATCAGTGGCAGTTGGTAAAAACCATTTTTTAATTGGGCTTTATAAGCTATCCAGAGAAATCTAAATTTATACCTGTGACACAAATTGACTAGTTGGGTTCACAATGGACTTAATCAACATCATTGTGACCTTGCCCAGGCAAAAAAGGGTAGAGCTAATTAAGAGCCATATCAAGTTAATTGCTGACACACAGCCTTCAATTAGCCAGGTGACAAGTCTGCTGTGGTAATGGCTGGCAACATTTCCAGCAGTTCAATATGGCCACTTTATTATCTACAATTACAAAGGTCAAAGGAACAAGCATTGAAGATACATTGGGGTCATTATAATAGACCTATGCTTCTAGCAATAGAGGCTGTTGCTGATGTACAATGGTGGATTCAGCATGTGTCCACTAGTAGTTCCAAAGTGTTATTGGACCAAGCTTCCATGATTTGCAGACAGATGTCAGAGCACTTGGGTAGGGTGCTACTGATACAAGATCCAGCGGTGGAGACAGATGGACATTGCTTCTGCAAACATGGGGAATTAACCAAGAGTATTTTATGGACTCAAGGCTTATGGCACTAACTAAACTAGTTTGCATGTGCAGTGCAAAATAGACAACACTACAGCAGTTGCTGATATGAATCACATGGGTGGAATCAAATCGTTATCATGTGACAGGTTGGCAAATACAATTGGACCTGGAGTAGGGATAGAGAGATTTGGATTGGAGCTATCTATCTGCCAGGGAAACTTAATGTAGTACCAGATGGCAGCTCACAAAAATTCCATCATAACACAGAGTGGATGTGGAACCAGGATGTGTTCAAGAACATAGTACTTCTATATGGAAGGCCAAAATATGTTTCATAGGCACCAGATCCAGGGGCAGTGGCAATTGATGCTTTTTCACTAAATTGGGATGATATGGTTCTGTACATTTTCCCACCATTCTGCCTCATAGGTCGGTGTTTGAGAAAATCAAGCAGGATGCCGCTTCAGTGGTTTTGGTGATACCAAATTGCCTGATTCAACCATGGTTCCCTTTGATGTTACAGATAGCGATCCAACCTCTTTTTGCTGATTCCAAACAGTAGGAATTTGCTGGAGCATCCAGTAACGCATTAAGTTCATCCGTTATGTGATGGTATGGATCTGTTAATTTGCAGGTTTTAAGAATGCCTTACATTGGTCGAGGACTTTCTAGGCCAACGGTGGATATACTCACTGCAGCCTGGAGAAAGAGTACTCAAAAACAGTATATGACTTATGAAAAAAAAAAAAAATGGGAACAATATTGTGTTCAAAAGAATATTCAATATGATACTGTAGTTATTGAAAATGTGTTAGAGTTTATCTACACTTTATTATGATGAGGGTCTTAGCTATACTGCTATCAATACAGCTAGAAGTGCTTGGTTGGCATATCTTGTAATAGGTACACGAACACAAAGTATAGGTTCTCACCCTCTCATATCTAGGTTGATGAAAGGAATCTTTAATTCCAAACCGCCTAAGCCTAGGTATATGGTAATCTGCGAGGTAAGTGTTGTTCGTAACATATTTCGTCATTGGGTCCCTGTCACGTCTATAACTTTGTTAAAATTAACCATGAAATTGGCTATGCTAATGGCATTGGTGTCAGTACAGAGAGTGCAGACTTTCCAAAAACTTCAGTTCGAGAGAATGGAAGTGAATACAGAGAATGTTCTGTTTTATATTTCTGACCTGCTCAAACAAAGCAGGCCAGGTGTGACAGGTTTTAAGCTTGTGTTCTCAGCATATCCTACAGCTCCATGTTTATGTGTAAGGACACATTTGTTACATTACATTGAAGCCACAAGGACTTTAAGACAAGAAGAAACAGGATTATTTCTCAGTTACAAGAAGTCAACATAAAAGAGTGGCAGTTCAGACTGTTAAAGCAAGAGTTGGTTCAGGCAGGAATTAACATTTATGTGTTTACATCTCATTCCACTAGCGCAGTAGCAACATCCGCAGCCAGGGCGATGGACGTTCCCATCGACCATATATTAAAAGCCGCAGGTTGGAAAAATGAACTTGTGTTTCAGCAATACTACCATCGGCCGATTGCCGATGGAGGGCTGTTTGCCAACTCAATATTGAGTGCTGTTGCTATTGTTTAAAGTCTGTTTTCAATACTGTTTCATTCTGTTTCGTTTGTTGCCCTACATTAAGAGGGTTTATTGGTTGTTTTATGACCAAAAATGAAACTGTTTTGTTTTTGCATGATATGCAATGTCATGTTTACAGCATTATTGATAATACTCAGAGTCAATCGATGCAGTGAGAAGCCGGGATTTTGATCTGCGGCATAAAAATCACAGAGCTTTAAAATCTTCACGTAGTCACTCACGTGACTCCGAAGTAAAATAGTAAGATTAAACGAGAGCTTACCAGTTTGAAGTTTGATCTTTATTTTATGAGGAGTTACGTTGGTGATTACATGCCCGCCACGCCCAACCCTCTCTCATAGAAAAAGGTCATAATGGTAGTTCTCATGTTGATCATCTTAATATGTTACTTCAATTATGGTGTTGTCTGTGATTTCATACCGCTGCTTTGAAGATTGACGCGCATGCGCCCTGACGGGGTTCTTCACGTAATCACCAACGTAACTCCTCATAAAATAAAGATCAAACTTCAAACTGGTAAGCTCTCGTTTAATCTTACTATTTTACTGAAGGTAAATCAATGGTACTATTCAACAAAAACGAGTTGCATTCCAGGACAATAAACCCAACATCACAAGCACTAAGAAACCCATAATGAAGTATTGTAGGGCTAGTAATTCAAAGGTCCAGACTGATGGCCAGGAAAAATGACTTTGTAATCCTTCAATAAATGTTGTGGTCAGTTACGAGTTGTTTGTGTCCAGGGCTGACCTGCAAGAAAATTCTGAACTTAATTTGTGATGTTTGGACATCATTTATTTAAGTTCCCACGGCTGCCTCATTCTCAATTATGACACCCACTCATCAGCAGGCTCGTGCCATAAAGCTGCCAAGTCAAAGCCAGAAATGTCCAGGTCAGGAACAGCTGAAGAAAGCTTTGGCAGCTTGCTGAGCCACTGGCCCTGGCTTAGCATGCTGTCAAAGCTGTCAATCACCCTGAATGTCTCACAATACATCCAACACTCCAAAATCATCAAAAGCATTCCAAAGCTATGCAGATTTATTCAACTAGTAAAATCAATAACATTTGTTCAGAAAAAGGTTAGAAAAGGCAAAACATTTCTAAATGCCTAAACATTCTCAAAAATTCTTATTACCTAAAAATTCTCAAAAACTTTAAAATAATCTCAAACAATTAAAATTAAATTAAATTTTACAACCCCTCGAGATTGAGGATATTTTAAATTATGGGCAATTACCACAGTTTAGCAATTCATGTTCATCTCCTTGAGGAATCAAGGAAATGCCGATAAGCAGCTAACAACAACTTTGTAGAAACAAGGAACTGCTGATGCTAGTTTACCAAAAAAAAAGACCCAAATTGCTGGAGTAACTCAGCGGGGCAGGCAGCATCCCTTGTTAACATAGATAGATGACATTTCGGGTCAGAGGGTGAAGCAGCATCTATGGAGCGAAGGAATAGGTGACGTTTCGGGTCAAGACCCTTCTTCAGACTTCTGAAGAAGGGTCTCGACCCGAAACATCACCTATTCCTTCGTTCCATGGATGCTACCTCACCCACTGAGTTTCTCCAGCATTTTTGTCTACCTTCGATTTTTCCAGCATCTGCAGTTCTTTCTTAAACATTTCGGGTCAGGACACTTTTTGAAGAAGAGTCCCGACCCGAAAGGTCACCTATCCATGTTTTTCCAGAGATGCTGCCTGACCCGTTGAGTTACTCCAACACTTTGTGTTATTTTATCAGCAACATTGGATCTTCCTCCCTTCCATATGCTGACACTCGTGCAGAATTACAGTACTATCATTTCCCTGCAAAACCTTGCCTATTAAATAAACCTGGCATACAATGTTCACATCCGTAGAAGGGACTGTGAAATAATCAGGCTGTTACAAAAATACAGCGCCTATTACAGAGGGAAATCTACTGCCTTTACTCCAGATATTCAACTGTCCAGTGAATAGCTGAGCAGACCATTCAGTGCAACTGGGGTGTGGCAACCCTTGGCAGTGGTGCCCACATCATGTGAGTGAATGAAAATAATTGATCAGACTATCGGCCCAAATCCTATCAATCAGTTAAATGTTCTCTGTTTTTTTTACTGAAGTTACTCAAAAATAAGCACTTCTTGTGAGTGGTAAGTTTTTCTAGATTTCCAGGTCTGCTCTCGAATTCAGAAAACATCTTGATTGAACTTCAGCAGCCAAGGCGTTTACTGATGCAAACGCTGCATCATTTTTTAGCTCAGTAGTATATTCCCTCAATTTAACTATACACATTTTTTGGAATAATTTAATTATAATTTTAGAATTTAATCTCCGCCAAACACACACTAAAGTATCATCAACTTCTGGAAATCATGGAACAAAAATGGCGAGAACTTCCGAGGTCTGAAGATCGAGCAGTAACACTGCTGATGTGATGAATACTAATGGTATAAAACACCATCTTAAGTATAAAAAGCCAGTCATCCTTGCTGCTGTTTCTCCTTCTTCAGCCCTGAAGGTAGATCTAACAAATTGCCCATAACAATCCTTGTTAGAGGTGTACGGTGGCCCTATCCCTGAACTCTACCTCCACTATATTGACGACTGCATTGGTGCTACCTCCTGCACCCATGCAGAATTCACTGACTTCATCCATTTCACCACTAACTTCCATCCAGTACTCAAATTCACCTGGACCATTTCCAACATCTCCCTACCGTTTCTAGACCTCACCATCTCCATCGCAGGTAACAGATTACTGACTGACATCTACTACAAACCCACTGACTCCCATGGCTATCTGGACTACACCTCTTCCCACCCTGCTTCCTGTAAGGACTCTATCCCCTACTCCAAATTCCTCAGTCTACGCCACATCTACACCCAGAATTAGGTGTTCCAGACCAGAGCATTGGAGATGTCCGTATTATTTAGGGAACGGGGGTTCCACTCTTCTATTGTAGATGAGGCTCTCACCAGGGTCTCCTCTATATCCTGCAGCTCCGCTCTCACTCCCCATCCCCCTACTCGTAACAAGGACAGAGTCCCCCTTGTCCTCACCCTCCACCCTACCAGCCGTCGCATACAACATATAATCCTCCGACATTTTCGCCACCTCCAACGGGATCCCACCACTGGCCACATCTTCCCATCTCCTCCCCTTTCTGCTTTCTGCAGAGACTGCTCCCTCCATAACTCCCTGGTCAATTCGTCCCTTCCCACCCAAACAACCCCCACCCCTGATATTTTCCCTTGCAACCGCAGGAAATGCTACACTTGTTGCTTTACCTCCCCCCTTGATCCCATCCAAGGACCCAAGCTGTCTTTCCAGGTAAGGCAGAGGTTCACCAGCACCTCCTCCCTCAACTACTGCATCCGCTGTTCCAAGTGTCAACTTCTCTACATTGGTGAGACCAAGCGCAGGTTTGGCGATCGCTTCACCCAACACCTCCGCTCAGTTCGCAATAACCAACCTGATCTCACAGTGGCTCAGCACTTCAACTCTCCCTCCCATACCAAATCCGACCTATCTGACCTGGGCCTCCACCATTGCCAGAGTGAGGCCCAGCGCAAATTGGAGGAACAGCACCACATATTTCGCTTGGGCAGTTTACACCCCAGCGGTATGAACATTGACTTCTCCAATTTCAGGTAGTCCTTGCTTTCTCCCTCCTTCCCCTCCCCTTCACAGCTCACCCACAGCCTACTGTCTCCGCCTCTTCCTTTCTTTTCCCCGTCCACCCCTGACATCAGTCTGAAGAAAGGTCTCGACCCGAAAAGTCGCCTATTCCTTCTCTCCATTGATGCTGCCTCATCCGCTGAGTTTCTCCAGCATTTTTGTCTACCTTTGATTTTTCCAGCATCTGCAGTTCTTTCTTAAACATAAAAGAAATATGATATTTACAAGTTGAAAGTTGATCACAAAATTTTTGAATCTGTATTAAAGTATATAAAAATATCTTCCAGTGGCGCCATGGAGCAGTAAGTAGGCGCTCCCTTTAGCTCCGCTCCGCAAATGCATTAAAACGCATTTAAAAGCCTGAAAAGCAAAACGGACCGACTGAAAAACACTTACTGGCAGATGCCCGACGTCACGTAAGTGATGTCATCAGAAATCGCCGTATACCGACTGGATACCAGTATTTTTAAATGAGAAAACGAAATTTGCCGTCTCGACCTCAGACCAGACAAAGAACCCGACTGGAGGTTGTTCAAGACCTAGAGAAAGTAACCTCTGAAGAATCTGAGGGAGAATCTGGAGAAGGATTTATTCCTACCATGGAAGAACATATAAAAGAACAAGAACAATCTTTAAGACGGGATATGGCAAAGGACTTTGGTGATATTCTGACTGATCAGCTGGGAAAGCTAGAAACAAGAATGGATGTCGGGAATAAGGAAATTTGTGGAAAAATTGACATTCTACAAGATCGCATCGAAGAGGTAAATACCATTTTGAAAGAAGAAATCAAACGGGTTGAAGAAGATCTTAGCAAAAAGTTGGAGACCATTCTCCTCACTTCAAAAAAACAAAACAAAGCTATCAGAGAACTTGAAGTTACTACTACGGACATCTCTGATACAACGCAAAGACTGAAGGAAGACCTAGACCGTGTTGCTGGGCAACTGGCCAGAATGACCGACAAATGCCTAGATCTTGAAGCCCAGTCCAGACGCCAAAACTTAAAAATTGTTGGAGTGAAGGAAGGGAAGGAAAGTGGAAAAGACTCTCGGGTGTTCACTGCCAACTTACTTCAACAGGTATTTAATCTGCCTGAGAGACCTAAAGTTGATCAAGCACATCGGGTCCAGAGAGCCCGATCAGGGGTTGGAGCCCACCACGACAGATTATTCTTAAACCACACGACATATCAGTTCTTGAAGACATCATGAAGAAAGTGACAATCGCAGGAACCCTGATGTTTGAAGGAGAAAACATAAGATTCTTCAGAGATTATCCAGCAGAGGTGGTCAAGAAGTGAGCTCTTTTCACTAAGACACGTCTTATTCTCAGAGACATTCCAGGCCTGAGATATGGAATAATGTATCCTGACAAATTAAGGGTCACATACGAAGGATCGGAGTGTTTCTTTATTGACCCAGAAGATGCATTTAAATATGCGCAAGAGTTAAAAAAAGGACCGAAAAGGATAAGTAGAATGACATGGCTCTGTTTGATTAGCAGGGCTATGCCCGACTGAACTTTTCTCTGAACCTGTTTGCTAAACCGTGTGTTTAACGTACACTTTTTATATGTATTTATAAGGGGTAGTCTGATATAATATGTTTCTTTATATAAAAATATATATAAAAAGCTGCAAATAAGATGGCCGACAGGTTCACAGGCGTTCATGTCTAGACACACTTATCAGAGATAGATTGGAATGTAAGCGGGTAGATTGCTCAAGGTCCTTGTGTTTATGAGGAGAATGTTTAAGATCCTTGAATTACGTGGCACTGAAGACGATTTAACCTATGGTAACAATATAACATACTAACAAATTATATAACTAAATCTATCATTAATACATAAAATACTAACAAATGTACTAAACCGTTTATTTTAACCTAATACCTAATACTAATCCGTTTTTTTTTTTAATCTAAGACCTAACAATTACTAGATTTATGAACTCTAGGCAACGGTCAATGTAGCAGTTTATATTTAAAATATGTTTAATATCTATTTGATGGGGGTGGTTGGAATTTCCAGCAGAGAGGGGGGGGGGGGGGGGGGGGCAAGTCAAATTTCACTGCAGCAATTGGTGTATGTGACAATAAATGTTTATCTATCTATCTATCTATCTGTTCACATAATATTCTGTTTTGTCCGGTTTTTCTTTTTTGCAATATTACTTTGTAACGGGCGGAGCTAATTGTAATTAACACCCACGGAAGCTCACTTGAAATTTCCCACCAGGGGGTGGACACACACAGTATCCTCAAATACAGTTTTTTCATATTATTTACGTCATTCAGCACTTTTTTCGCTTTTTCTTCTTATGGCACTTTTTCTTGTGATATACCAGCAGGGTTTTGAAATTGGGATCACCCACCCAACATCCAGAAGGTTGATTTATTGTGTTGCCCCATCTGAAAGAAGGGAATCCATGAAAGCTATAATGCAAGACGACCCACTGAAGAAAAATGGAGGGATTAATTTTTGTAGCTGGAATATTAGGGGCGTTAATGAGCCAATTAAAAGGGGTAAGGTTCTTGCCCAATTAAAATCAACTAATGCTGATATAATATTTTTACAGGAGACGCACCTCAAAGATCAAGCTCATACCAGGCTGAAGGCTAACTGGATTGGTGAAATATATCACTCCTCTTTTTTCTCCAAAACCAGAGGTACTGCGATTATAATCCGTAAGGGTATACCATTTAAACATAAAACCACCATAGCAGACAAAGATGGCAGGTACGTTATAGTATCTGGGGAGATATACTCTACCCCACTTACTATGGTAAATATCTACGCTCCCAACTTTGATAACCCACAATTTTTAAATAAAATTTTGAATATAATTTCAGACTCCACCCAGCAAAATCTGATAATTGGGGGAGATTTCAATTGTGTTCTGGATCAATACTTGGATAAATCCTCACAACAAAAGAGATATAACACAAAATCAAAATCCAGCGAACTTCTAAATACGTATATCAAAAATACAAATATAACAGACGTATGGAGGATTGTAAACCCATCCGTAAGAGAATACTCCTTTTATTTATCCGTACATAAATCTTATACAAGCATTGACTATTTTCTGGTGGACACTAAATTTATATCTTTTACAACTAATCCCATATACCATAATAATATGATTTCCGATCATTCCCTGCTAACCTTCTCATTAAAACTAGAAGGAATGTTCAATAAAAAATCATTCTGTAGGTTTAATCATCAAATACTAAAAAAAAAACAGATTGCTGTATATATTTAAAACAACAGATGGAACTCTTTTTTGAGACCAATGATACTCCAGGTATTTTGCCCTCGTTATTATGGGAATCTTTTAAGGCTTTTATTAGAGGCTCTATCATTTCATATCAAGCATATCAAAACAAAAAGAATAGGATGGAACAATTGCAACTAGAAGAACAGATCAGACAGCTGGACTCAGAAAACGCGACAGATCCGTCTATGGATAAACATAATAAGATAGCAGTATTAAAATTTAAGCTAAATCAAATTCTCTCTGCAAGAGTTATCAGATTATTTCAAATTACTAAACAGGAAAATTTTGAATTTGGCGACAATCCACACAAACTTCTTGCACGCCAGTTGAGAAAAGTGGAAAAGGACCATACTATTCAAAAAATCAGATCAGATAAAGGTGAATTGTTGACACTTCCAAAAGACATTAACGAAAGATTTGCCCAATTCTATCAAAACGTATATACATCCAAAACATCAACAGAAATGAGAAAAATTACAAACTTTCTTGATAACTGTAATCTTCCGACACTTAATGCGGTGGAACGAGATGAATTAGGAGCACAGATTTCAATTAAAGAAATAGAAGAGACTATCAATTCATTGAAGAATGGCAAAACACCAGGCCCAGACGGGTTTAGTAACGAATTTTATAAAAGATTTTACGAGGTAATTTTCCCGCATTTACCTAACCTTTATATACACGCATTTAAAGAACAGACACTACCACAAACCCTAGCCGAATCAACTATTACACTTATACCCCCAAAAAGATAAAGATCTGGAAGATCCCAGATCATACAGAGCAATCGCCCTGTTAAATACAGATCAGAAAATATTAGCTAAAACTCTGGCAAGAAGATTAAGTAAATACGTTAATAAATTATTACACTCGGATCAAACTGTGTTTATACCCAAGAGACACTCGTTTAATAATTTGAGACGCCTGTTTAACATAATGTACTCACATAGAACGATAAAAGAAGACTTATCAATTATTTCATTAGATGCAGAAAAAGCATTTGATCAAGTAGAATGGAAATATCTTTTTACAGTATTGCAAAATTTCAATTGGGAGAACATTTTATTTCATGGATAAAACTGCTATATGATAAGCCAACTGTCAGAATGCTGACTAATCATATACTCATCTAAATTTCAGTTATCCAGGGGCAATAGACAGGGATGTGCATTATCACCCCTGTTATTTGCCCTTGCGATTGAACCTTTAGCGGAAAGTATAAGAGTACATCCAAATATTCACGGCTATAACACTAAATACTCCAATAATAAAATATCATTATATGCAGATGATGTATTACTCTATATCACCAATTCCCAAGTTAGCATTCCAAGTATATTAAATTTTATAGAGGAATTCGGTTCCTTTTCAGAATATAGAATAAACTGGAACAAAAGTGAAATTATGTCAATAAAACCTCAAGAGCCAACACACCTCCTAAAATTCCTTCACAATTGCTACACAAAAATTCAAATATCTCGGTGTTCAAGTAACCAAAAAATACACTTCTCTATTTAACGCAAACTTTCCTCCTTTAGTTACTAAATTAAATGCTCTTACTCAAGTTTTGGAAAACACTTCCGATGTCTCTAATAGGCAGAATAAATGCCATAAAGATGATCTTAATACCACAAATCCTTTACTTATTTCAATCAATACCGATATAGCTTCCTACATTTTTTTTTTTTTAACTTGCTTCTCTGATTACAAACTTTATTTGGGATTATAAAACACATAGAATCCATAAACGGCATCTATGCAAACCCAAAGAAACTGGTGGACTGGCTCTCCCCAATTTTTTATACTATTATTGGGCAACGAATATTAAAAACGTAATCTATTGGTTGGACAACACAGGCCAACAGGTAAAATGGTTAATATTGGAGAGAGAGGATTGTTCGCCTTTTAATATAGGTGCGATTCATGTCTCTCCAATAAATTTGAAGAAAACACTATATGAGAAAAATCCGATTATCCACAGTACCTTACGAATCTGGAGACAAGTGAAATCAACCCTTAAACTGAGAAATGTATCTCTTCTTTCACCAACTGCCAATAATCCTTCGTTCAAGCCATCTATTTCAGACAAAATGATCACATATTGGAAAAGATTAGGAATCAAAAAACTCGGAGATCTTTATGAGATGGGAACTCTTTTCTCATTTCAAGAATTACAGTCGAAATATCACCTGAAAGGTAATCAATATTTTAGATACCTTCAAATTCGAGACTATCTGAAATCATATACCCAAGACTACCAATCTTTGTTGCCAGACATACTAGATGAATGTATGTAGAAACTCTGAGTCAGACAAGTTAATATCATATCTGTATAACACCCTTTTAAATATAGAAATCCCATCGTCAGAAGTAATTAGAAGAGCTTGGGAAGATGAACTTGGCCTAAAAATTCTAAAAGACAGATGGGAAGAAAACCTTCTATATATACACAATTGTTCGATTAACATTAGGCATTCGTTAATACAATTTAAAATACTGCACAGACTCTATTATTCAAAGTCTAAACTGAATAAGATCTTTCCAAATGTATCTCCTATTTGTGATAAATGTCTTCTTCAAGAAGCAACTATAACCCATTCCTTTGTCTCTTGTATAACGTTACATAATTTCTGGAGAGGAATTTTTGAAATGTTTTCAAAAACACTAAAATTAAAATTGGATCCCGATACGGAATTGATTATTCTAGGTACATCAGAAGCCTGCTCTGAGCTATCATTATTTCAAAGACGTTTCCTCAATTATGGCCTGATAATGGCGAAAAAACTAATACTGAAATTTTGGAAACATACATCTGTTAAGATGTGGATTATAAACATGTCTGAGACGCTACATCTTGAAAATATTAGACTTGTCTTGGCAGAAAAACCAGATCATTTTTTGAAGACATGGACACCATTCATTGATTTATTACAAGGATAGTACGGCGCAACACAACTTTGGATTTAAATCTAATTATGGGTTGGGTGAGGTGGGTGGGGAGGGATGTGAGGCAGGTATATCACCACTTTTTTTCTTTCTTTCTCTTTTTGTCTTATTTTTTCTATTCCTCTCTTCTTTCTTTCATTTATTTACTCTTTGGCTACACCACTTTGGTAGTCTAGGGGTTCTATCTTTGCACATTTCACTTTTTCTCTTTCTTGCTTTTTCTCCTTTCTTTTCTTCCAACTTTAGCTAAAAGTTAAAATTGAAGCTGTACAATAACTGTATTATTTCATATGCCGTTTGTTCTATTTTTGTACATTTGCTAATAATAAGTAAAAATATTTATAAAAAAATAATAATAATAATAATATCCCAAAATGATTCTGGTCCACCAGCAGTCAAGAAAGTAGAAATCAACAAATGGCCTGGCTGGAGGACGTAAGACATTAAAATTCTACTTCAGCGGGTAATTTCCTGACTGCCTGAGCCAAGATTTGCTGAGCACGTTTATCAAGTCGTAAGTCAGCACTGTGGTATTAATTTAGTATCATGATGTGGCTTTTCAATACTCCCTGTTTTCTGGGATATCAGATCCATCCTGGAGGGAACTAACCAGGAGAAGGATGTACCTGCTGCATTGGATCCAGAAATTTGTTTAATTCTTAAGAATAGACGATGAACATAAATTTCAATGCTCATACATCCCTTGTTTGGAACTCTGTACGCCAAGTAAAAGCAAGGTCTGGTTTTTATTAGGTGAAAAATGCATGTTGGTGAAAACGTAGCGGAAGGAATAATTTAAGTATCCTCATTATATTCTTATGTAAAAGGCTCAAACCTGTTGACAGAGAGAAATCCATTAATTTCCCTAAAATATGATATTACTTGTAGTCCTCACTCTGCAAATCTAAGGTGCTCTATTGAGCTTAGATGTGAAGTGCATTCAATATTCACAGCTGTCATCGCAGTCTGCAAATAAAGTTGCAGGTTTTAAAGCATTTTCCTGCAGCTATACCTTTTGGATTGCAACACTTAAGATGACATATGAGCATAAATGTCTCTATTCAAGCCGATGTTTTCATAATGCACTGCGTCTACTACCAACATTTGTGCTGTAACTTTCAACCATGCCTTAGTTACCTGGAGTGGATATTCCAATGCTCTCCTCACTTTGCATTCTGTGCGAACTTGAGCTCATCCATAGCTCTGCTGCCCATATTTTAATTCACACCAACCTCTTCACCAATGTCATCTCTTCCTGCTCTCAACTGGCTCTCAATCCAGCAATGCCACGGTTAGAGATATTTCATCCTTTTATTCTCAAATTCCCCTGCATTTCTCTGCCATCTTCTCCACCAACCACATGAATCTGCAAGATCTCCTATGTTTCTTTAACTCTGGGTTCTTGCAACTCCCTCATTGCCACCATTCTACCATGAACAGCAACCCTTCAGCTGACTAGATCCATTTCTGGAACTGCTTCCCCAATTCTCTCCATCTTTCTAAGGCTGTCCTCTTCTTTAAACATATATCTTAGCTTTGGCCAGGAGCTTTGATCACTGCCCAATGTTTCTCTTCCTGTCAGTGTCAGATTTTATTTGAAATCATATGTTTTACCAAGTGAAAGTTGGCTATTGTAATATAAGGTGTTGCTGTTTCAAACAGCATTATACCTCTAAATGGAAAATATTAGCTGTATCTGCTTGCAAATGTATTATCTACTTGCAGGTGGAGACAGGTTTGGGTTCGGGGACTTGTGTGGATGGCAGATCCTGATGAGCAGCCGGATAAACTAAATTCTAGGAGGACAAATCCTCACCCATTCTTCCATCAATTTCTACTTATAAACCATTTAGAAATGAGCAGTTAAAAAGAAGACACATTTTGTATTATATTCATCTAAATTTGGCACATACGCAGAATACCCGACTGTATTTAAGAAGGGAATGCAAGTGGAAGATGTAACCCTCAAGAAACGATGATTATATTTTGACAAAGTTATTAATGGAAATGAAGGAGGGTAGAATGTCAAAGATCAGTCATAGCATCATCCAGTGTGGAAACCAGCCCTTCAGCCAAACTTGCCCATACTAACCAACATGCCCCTTCTACACTAGACACACCTGCCTGCATTTGGCCCATATCCCTCGAAATCTATCCTCTCCATGTATCTGTCCAAATGATTTTTAAACATTGTGATAGCACCTGTCTCAACTACCTCGTGGGAGAGTCTAGGACCAGAGGTCATAACCTCAGAATTAAAGGATGTTCCTTTCGGAAGATGAGGAGGAATTTCTTTAATCAGAGGGTGGTAAATCTGTGGAATTCATTGCCACAGAAGGCTGTGGAGGCCAAGTCAATGGATATTTTTAAGACAGAGATACTTCGATTTTTGATTAGTACGGGTGTCAAGGATTATGGGGTGAAGATAGGAGAATGGGGTAAGGAGGGAGAGATAGATCAGCTATGATTGAATGGAGAAATAGACCTGATGGGCCGAATGGTCTAATTTTGCTCCGATCCCTTATGACATGGCCATATGACCTCCTTAGGCAGCTCACTCCATAAACCTACCACCCTTTGTATTACAAAAAGTCCCCCCCACCCCCTCACCTTAAACCAATGTCCGTGATGGAAGTTTTGTCTTGTCCAATCTTACTATTCTAAGGACATGGTTACTGGTTAGAGAATATTGGGCCTCATGATAAAACATGAATAAATGGCATGAGCTAGACTTGAGCATCATCTATGACTCAGTTATTTTTCCCAAGGCTAAAGTAAGCATTCTTATGTTTAGTTATGACATTTTGTAATTTAATGAATAGGATTTCTATTTATGAGAATGTGAGTTTCCATTTGTTTGCTCATATGTTTGGAGATATTGGTTGTTTTTTAATCTTATTCCCTAAGCTCAAAACCAATTCTTAAGTCTTTTAAGTACCCTAACAAGTACAGCCGGGAATCAAACTGCATGAGCAAATAAACAGACTCAGATAAATGTTTAGAACAATATGGTTTATTTCATTTGTGACACAATTCACATAGAAAGCCTGGGGGAAATGTTTCTATGTGAGGTGTGTTATGAATTGTAAATCCATTGTTAGAAACATTTCTTGGATTATGTTACATATAGAGCAAAAAATAAATCTTTGAGAAAATTGAACAAAAGGATACTGGTACAAACATCTGCACATTCAGTAATAAATTAACCTGGCTTTTAAATTGGTGAAAGACTGAGAAAGATCAACTAATACTTCCACTAAAAGTTTATCAATTGCAAACAGTGTCAAAACAAGCCTTTCGGCCCAACTTACCCGTGACCACCAACATACCCCATCTACACAAGTCCCACCTACCTGCATTTAACCCATATGCCACTAAACCTATCCTATCCATGTCTGTCCAAATCTTTTTTAAATGTTGTGATCGTAGCTGCCTCAGTTACCTCCTCCTGCAGGTTGTTCCATATACCTACCACCATTTGTATAAAAAAGTCGCCCCTCGGGTTCTTACTAATCCTCCCCCCTCTTCCCCCCTCACCTTAAAAACTATGTCCTCTGGTTCTTGATTCTATAACCTCCCAGTACTAAATGTAGAAACAAATTGGGCAAATGTTTGCCAAGTGTGACATTTGAACATTGGGCTAAACATTCACTGCAAACTGCAGTTTGCTCAAATGTTTCTGACATATGAAGGAACCAAGACTTTATTAACTGGGCATATCTTAAGAAAGTTTGAGTTTACTCAACTTTGCTGCAAGTAAGAGTGTGGGGATGTTGTGAGTAATTTTTTGAGAGTTCCTAGAAGAATATTAAAAACAAGATAAGATCAGGTCGGAATTTACCAAATCTTGTCTATCTTTCAATGGTAGATATACTAATCTGAAAATTCTGTACAGACAGCATTTGTTCTTTTCATCTTTATCTTATGTTATGGGAGAGTTTATTACCTGGATTTGTTGCCATGTAAATAATGGCCAAATAATCTATTTATTTTGTGAATCAAGTACAAAGCAGGACATGTTAACCTTCAATTAAAAGGGATTATAATTTTACAAAGGGTTGTTCTGATTTTTTTTTCTTGACAGTCTTCCCTTGCTCATAACAAGTGCACTTGTGCTAATTAACAGCTAACAAGCTAAACAAAAAGAAGAAAGATGCAAATTCTGTGGACATGGAAGCTTCATTCTGTGATGAGAAATAGCCTTTCACTCTCCTGTACCACTATACAACTCCTATTCCAGTGATAAACTAGTGAGGTACTTTGACAGACTCCCTTGAAGAAAGGCTAATGTGCGCTTAACTGTTCCTGGACACATTTGACCATCTGACAGTTATATAGATTTTGAACATTTTCTTAATTTTATTGAATTAGCCATAAACCTTTGGTGGGATTATTTGGTTTTGTTCCTGAATTCTGACAAAAAAAAACAATTTTCACTGCAATGATATGTGTCACATTCTTAACTTCTTCATCTAAAGACCTCATTCATAAGTTCCAATTGAAAAAATATATACACAGGTGGAGTTGGAGGAAGGGGAGTAGTTAGGCTATGCTGCTCCCTGAGCATGGACACAACAAGGAAAGATAAACAACTTTGGCGGTCGCAAGAACGGCAACTGAGTTTTCAAACGTATTTTTATTCAGAAAATCACTTCTCAGTTTACAGGCTCTCACGACACGTCTGGCCACAATGGTGGTCAGCGCTGAACTACCGCGCAAAAGCAAAACCGTGCGAAAACAAGCAGCCCCTCCCGAGTCACGCCGGGTTCGATACCTGCATGCGCCAGCAGGCGCCGCTACATGCCCCCCCCCCCAAGAATCCGCGGTGCGGAAATGCACGGATAACCGGACGGTTCAACCAGAACACGTAGTCTGAGGTCACGGGGCAAGCATAACCATAGGGGTCGGCAAAACCGAACCGGAGGGACGTGAAAAACGCGAACGTGGGACGGGCATAACAGAGGGGACCGGAGAAACATAACCGGGGGTAACAGGTGCAGAGGGCGGCAAAACGGCCGGTGGACGTCCTCTACGCCGTGGAGTGGCCACTGTCCTCGTCGACGTGTGCTGGCTTAAGGCGGCTCACGGAGACAAACTCCACCTTGCCACCCAACGTAAACGTCGAGGTACCAGTCCTCAGCACCCTGTACGGACCTTCGTACACCCGCTGTAATGGCGAGCGGTGAGCATCCCTACGATGGAAGACATAAACACAATCCCGCAACATAGTAGGCACATGCACCACAGACGAACCATGCCGGGAAGTGGGAACCGGGATCAAAGTGCGCGCCCGCTCGCGAAGGTCAGCTAACAATGCCGAAGCCGGGATCTCCTGATCCCGGGGGACGGGCAGAAAATCTCCAGGTACTCGCAAAACCGAGCCGTAAACCAACTCGGCCGAGGAGGCGTTGAGGTCCTCCTTAGGCGTGGTTCTGATGCCTAGGTCAACTGGTCGACCCAATCGGGGCCGGTGAGCCACGCTTTCAACGCCGACTTGAGGTGCCTGTGGAAACGCTCAACCAAACCGTTGGACTCTGGGTGATACGCGGTGGTCTGGTGCAGCATCGCGCCATACAGCTGCGCCATACCACTCCACAGGGAGGACGTGAACTGGGCCCCTGGATCAGTAGTGATATCGGAAGGAACCCCGAAACGAGCGATCCAATGCGAGACGATGGCCCGCGCACAAGCCTCATCGTAGGTATCCGTTAACGGTATCGCCTCCGCCCACCTGGTAAACCTGTCCACGATAGTCAGTAGGTGAGTAGCCCCGTGTGAACACGGCAAGGGACCCACCAGGTCGACATGGATGTGCAGGAACCTGCCGTCCGGGACAGCGAAATCCTGCACGGGCGGGCGCACATGTCTCTGTACCTTGGAAGTCTGGCATGGGATGCAAGAACGGGCCCATGCTGCGACCTGCTTCCTCAACCCATGCCAGATGAACTTGGCCGCGACCAAGGCAGAGGTGGCGCGAATGGACGGGTGCGCTGGGCTGTGGACAGTGTCGAAAATCCGACGGCTCCAAGCAACCGGGACAATGGGACAGGCTTTGCCCGTGGAGATATTACAAAGTACTCACACGCCGGCGGTGCCGCAGGGCACCTTAGCCAGCTTGAGTCCTGATTCAGCATTGCGGTAAACCTCCATGCCGGCATCTGTCTGTTGGGCAGCGGCCAGCTCCTCATAATCCACGCCTAGACTTAACGCTGAAACTTCCGGTGCTGCCGGACAGGACAGCGCGTCAGCCACAACGTTCAGCTTCCCCACCACATGCCGAATATCAGATGTGAATTCGGAAATGTAGGCAAGGTGCCTCTGTTGCCTGGCAGACCAGGGATTGGATACCTTGGTCAAAGCGAACGTGAGTGGCTTGTGGTCCGTGAATGCGGAGAACGCGCGCCCGTCTAGAAAGTAACGGAAATGGCGGATCGCTAGGTAGAGCGCGAGGAGTTCCCGATCGAATGCACTATACTTAACTTCGGGGACTCGCAGCTGCCTGCTGAAAAATGCCAGCGGCACCCAGCGGCTACCTACTTGTTGTTCGAGGACGGCACCTACCGCGACGTCGGAGGCGTCAATGGTGAGGGCCGTTTGGGCTGACGTCCTAGGGTGTTCCAGCATAGTGGCATTGGCCAATGCAGTCTTAGCCCCCTCGAACGCCTTCTCCGCCTCCTTCGACCAGATCAGGTCCTTAGGCTTACCAGCCAGACATTGGATCAACGGCCGCATGATGGCGGCTGCTGACGGGACGAATCGGTGGTAGAAATTAACCATTCCAATAAACTCCTGTAGGCCCTTGACAGATAGAGGCCTCAGGAAGCGACGGATAGCGTCGACCTTCTCGGGAAGCGGCTGCGCGCCGTGGCAGGTAATGCTGTGACCCAAAAAGGAAATGGGTCACCAACCTGTGTTTGCGCAGCCATTCGAAAAGCAGGCGGAGGTGCCTGACGTGTCTGCCTGCGAGCTGCTGGCCACCAGAATATCATCGAGGTAGATGAATATTAACGGCAAACCCCGACCGACCTGATCCATTAACCTTTGGAAAGCCTGAGCAGCGTTCTTCAGGCCAAAAGTCATTCTTAGCCATTCGAAAAGGCCGAAAGGGGTGATGGTGGCCATCTTTGGGACGTCGTCGGGATGGACCGGAATTTGATTATACCCGAGAATAAGGTCGACCTTCGAGAAAAAGGTTGCGCCTTCCAGATGAGCCGAGAAATCATGGATGTTCGGGACTGGGTACCGATCTGCTGTGGTTACCGCGTTTAAACGCCTGTAATCACAGCAAGGTCTCCAACCACCAGATGCTTTGGGCACCATGTGCTGCGGGGAAGCCCAGGGGCTGTCCGACCGCCGGACAATCCCCATGTCCTCCATAAGCTGGAACTCATCTCGTGCGATGCGCAGTTTATCGGGCGGGAGGCGGCGCGCTCAGGAGTGAACCGGTGGGCCCTCGGTGGGGATGTGGTGGACCATGCCATGACGGGGCGTGGCCCCGTTGAACCG
This sequence comes from Malacoraja senta, assembly GCA_038087875.1. Taxonomy (NCBI): domain Eukaryota; kingdom Metazoa; phylum Chordata; class Chondrichthyes; order Rajiformes; family Rajidae; genus Malacoraja; species Malacoraja senta. The sequence goes on along the minus strand of JAXLNO010002250.1, from coordinate 291,552 downwards.
GGGCATGAGCAACCCTGGGAAATTGGAGAGCAGGGCTGCGAAAGGTTGCTGGATCTCAGCTACCTCGTCGAGTTGCTGTAGGGGCGTGGACGGATTACGCGGCTTGGCAGGGCACAGGTCCGACACAGGGACCATGCGTCCGCCTCGCACATCGACTAACAGGGAGAACGCGCGCAAGTAATCGGCCCCCAGGATCGATTGGGCGACGTCAGCAACGGTGAACTTCCACCTGTACGGGCGGGAGTCGAAATCTAAGTCCAGGGTCCGCGTACCGTAAGTGCGAATGTCGCTCCCGTTAACAGCCGAGAGGACGGGTCCTACCTTACCGACGCGAGTATCTCGGGCGCTCGGAGACAGGATGCTGGCAATGGCAATCACAGAGTAGAGGCGTTCGTTTGGGCCGATCGCGTTCGCCTCTATGGACGATCGGCCGAGGCATTTCCCTGATACGAGCAGGGGCTCCAGCATCTTCGGGCTTCAGGTCCGTAGCGCTGATGGTAGTAGCACCAACGACGTCGGCTATAGACCACTGGAAGCGGCGATGCTTCTTCGGCGCTGGGCTGGGCTACTTCTTCCTCCCAATGTCGTCTCGGTTGCACTGTGACAGGGGAGCGGGGAAAGGCACAAATGTCCCGCCATCTGTGTGCCCACAATTCATCGGCTCTCTCCGCGAGGTCCTGGGGGTCGCTGAAATCAGCTCCGGCAAGCATCAGTTGGACCTTGTCAGGCATCTGCTCCAGGAACGCCCGTTCGAAGAGCATACATGGGCGGTGCCCGTCCATCAGGGCCAACATCTTCGCCATGATGGTGGATGGCCGCCGATCGCCGACGCTGTCCATATGTAGTATCCTCGCCGCTCTGTCCCTGCAACTGAGACCGAAAGTGTGGAGCAGCAGGGCCCTCAGCCAGCTCGTATTTGGCGATGGTCGGCGGGTCCCTGATGTAAGGCAACAGCCTCGAGGCACAGTCCTGTGGTAAAGCTCCCACCACACGGAAGTACATGGTATCGTCTGCTATGATACGATGGAGGTGAAGCTGTGCCTCAACGTGGGCGAACCACACCCGAGGTTGGTTGGGCCAAAACGATGGCAATTTGAAACCCGGTGAGCCCTGCCGCGTGCCGGCCGATTCTGCGGGAACATAGTCCTCCTGCATGATCTACTTGTCTAACGACGGCTAGACAGGTCGGGGTCACCAATTTGGCGGTCGCAAAAACGACAACTGAGTTTCCAAACAAATTTTTATTCAGAAAATCACTTCTCAGTTTACAGGCTCTCACGACACGTCTGGCCACAACGGTGGTCAGCGCTGAACTGCCTCGCAAAAGCAGCAGGCGCCGCTACACAACTCCTTTGAAAGCACTTCGCAAAGCCACCATTCAAAAGCCAAAGGAAGAAACTAAAAATACAAATCAAACTTCATAGTTAATTTTCTGTTTAAAAAAATAGTTAATAACACAAAACATCAATAATAATTTTGATGACAATTTATTCATGTTGCAAACTCTATTATAGCCTACTAATTCAAATTTATACAAGTAAAACTCCTATGTAAAACCCCTCTAATAATGAAAAAATAAATCACATTCAAAATGTGCACACTCTCTGTGTGCTTTGGCATGAAGTGATCGAGATATTTGGATTTGGGGTTGTACTTCCAGATCTGATCCTGTCTTCTTATCCTGCATGTTAGTGGTGTATTCTTCACTAATTTGATAGTTGCTTCTTTCAAGCAAATGGCCCACTTCTGGGTCTTCATGATTATAAGGTCATAAGTGGTATGAGTAGAATTAGGCCATTCGGCCCATCAAGTTTACTCCTCCATTCAAGCATGGCTGATCTATCTCTCCCTCCTTAAGGGGCTGTCCAACTGCGGCGACCTAATCCGTGAGTTCAGAAGTGTTTGCCCTCGACTCAAACTCACAGCATGGTCGTTACGGGGTCCTAGGAGGTCCTGTGAGGTCACTGGAACTCTCCTTCATGCTTGAGGGAAGTTCCCGAATACTCGTGGCCTCAGCTAGGTCGCGGAAAAATTTCAGCATGTTGAAGAAATTTCCGCGAGTAAAATTTGGTCAGCATGGTTCTTTTTGACTCGTAGTGCAGTGGAGTGGGGTCACTATTTCGTTACAGGCAGTCGAGGGCTGCCGTAGGCAAACTGCTTCGCTGACCGGGCATTTTGGTTGCCTTCTCTCCCCTTCTCTCCCCTTCTCTCCCCTTCTCTCCCCTTCTCTCCCCTTCTCTCCCCTTCTCTCCCCTTCTCTCCCCTTCTCTCCCCTTCTCTCCCCTTCTCTCCCCTTCTCTCCCCTTCTCTCCCCTTCTCTCCCCTTCTCTCCCCTTCTCTCTCCTTCTCTCTCCTTCTCTCTCCTTCTCTCTCCTTCTCTCTCCTTCTCTCTCCTTCTCTCTCCTTCTCTCTCCCCCCCCCCCTCCGCGCCCTCTAAAGGACTTACCGTACACTGTGGCAGCCGTCTTTTACCTTCCTCTTCATCGCGGGTGTGAATTTCAGATAGCGCTCCCCCGCTTTCCCTGGCCCCCGCCTTTGCGATGTGTTTGTGTGTGCGGTCGGTCGATCAAGCTCACGGTTTCAACGCAGACGGTCGATCCAGCTCAAGGTTTTCCAGGCAAGCGCCCTTGAGCTTGAAGGTCGAAGGCACTCATCTAAACTCGCGGATTAGGTCGCCGCAGTGGGAGAGCCACTTTACTCCATTCTACTGCCTTCTCCACATAACCTCTGACAGCCATACTAATCAAAAATCTATCTTTCTCTGCCTTAAAGATATCCACTGACTTGGCCTCCACAGCCTTCTGTGGCAAAGAATTCCACAGATTCACCACCCTCTGACTAAAGACATTTCTCCTCATATCCTTCCTAAAAGAATGTCCTTTGATGTCACACCTGTTCTTCTGGGATGAGCACTATCATCCATTATGAACTTTAAATCTGTGTGTGTCCAGCGCTTAGTCAGCTCTGCCTACTGTCGCATCCAACGTTAGCTTCATTGTGTCTCTCATTGTGGTCTCCAGCTTTTCGCGGAAGAGACTTGGTTCCTCGACTGGAATACTCTGTCTGCCTCCATAGGGCCAACTTTATTGCTCTTCTGATTCTAGTAACCGATCTATCGTTGGAAGAAGAGCTCCTAGTTTGTCAACACACAAGACTCTGATCAAAATGTCTTGTAATTCCTTGGTTGGAATATGATTGAAGGCTAGGATGGTTAAATTGGGTTCCTATTTTAAAATGGTATCCGAGAGTTAATGAGAGACATGTCTTTCTTTTGAAGATAGACACAAAATACTGGAGTAACTCAGCAGGTCGGTCAGGAGAAAAGGTAATAGGTGGTGTTTTGGGTGGAGACCCTTCTTCAGAACATGTCTTTCTTTTCATTGGCTTTATTTCAAAAGATTATCCCTTTCTGTAAAAAGTCCCCCATCAACCCCGTTCATTTATAGTCAATAGATAATTTCTTTCATTCTGCAGCTGAAATCATTTATTCCCAAATGTGAGGAGTGAATATAATTTTCCTTCATAGATTTTAATTAAATCACCTCAGATGCCCAGTTTATTTCTCACATGGAAGTAAGGTCTGAGAACAGGCTTAACTCGCAACATGTTGTTTTCCATACTGTCTGAATCATTTGTTTCAGGCAGGGCAGTGCACCATTTTGTCTGAGAGATTAGAATTTATAATCCTCAGAATCTCTTATGTTTTTTAAGATGGCCTTATGTGCAATAAATGCACACCTGTGTCCTGATAATACCAAATCTTCATGCTGTACATCTGCATATTCACATACTGTACATTTTCTGTAAACCATTAATGTTCTATGGAAGGGTTTAATGGAAATGGTTTGTGAGCACAATGCATTGACATAAGGTCATAAGGTCATAAGGTCATAAGTGACGGAAGTAGAATTAGGCCATTCGGCCCATCAAACTACTCAATCATTCAATCATGGCTGATCTATGTCTCCCTCCCAACCCCATTTTCCTCCTTCTCCCCATAACCTTTGAAGCCTGTACTAAAGAAAAATCTATCTATCACTGCCTTAAAAATATCCACTTACTTGGCCTTCACAACCTTCTGTGGCAAACAATTCCACAAATTCACCACCCTCTGACTAAAGAAATTTCTCCTCATATCTATACTATTACTAAAACTCTCATCTTGACCACTTCCAGTCTGCGTTGCTTTTAAATTTGCGCAAAAACGGTACCCTATATCGCTAGGATTTTTTTCGCCACCTTACTCACCGTTCTCCTCTGCTCCAAGTGCACCAAGCTTTGTTCCGATCGGTGGAATACTACAAAAGTTATGAAGATTTTAAAAATCGTGAAATGAGCAGATTGGTCTTCTCGCCTGTCATTCAGCATGAAGGTAACGCCCCTTCCGGCACCCGCTGTCTGGCGGGGAGAATAAAGTTGCAGAGGACTGCGAGCAAGGGGCTGTGCTCTGCGAGCAAGGGGCTGTGCTCTGTGAGCAAGGGGCTGTGCTCTGCGAGCGGGGCCCCCACATCACCCCCTCCACCCCCGGACCACCCCGTCCCCTTCCCCCCACATCAACCCCAGCCCCCCACAACACCCCATGGCCCGCCACACCACCTCCTCCTCCCCCACCACCTCACCCCCTCCCACACCACTCCCTCCCCCACCACCTCCTCCTCCCACACCACCCCCCCTCCCACACCCCATCCACCCTTACCACACACACCCCTCCCCTCTGACATACACCCCTCCCCTTCCCCACATACACCCCTCCCCTACCCCCACTCCCCTACCCCCACCACCACCCCTCCCCAGCACCCACCCCCCACAACCCCCACCAGCCCTATCCTCACACCTCCCCTCCCCACACATCCCCACTCCCCCACAACCTCCCCACACACAGCCCCACACTCTCCCCATGCACCCCCACACACACACCCCTCCCCCAATAACACCCCTCCATCCACACACCCACCTCCCCCACACACACCCCTACCACCCATCTCCCCCACACACCCTCCTCCCCCACACACACACACCCTCCCCCAGACCCCCCCACACACACCCCTCATGCACGCCCCACACACACAACCCTACACCCCTCCCCCATACACACCCCTCCCCCCACACACACCCCTCCCCTCCCCTCACCCACCTCCCCCACACACTCCCCCACCTCCCCCACTCACCACCCCTCCCCCACACACACCCTCCCTGCCCCCCAGAAACCTCCCCTCCTCCCAAAGGGTCCCACTTTGCCTCTATATCTATCTATCCATCTATCTTCTATCTATACTATTACTAAAACTCTCATCTTGTCCTCTTCTGGCTTGCATTGTTTTTTAATTTGCACAAACACGGTACCCTATATCACTAGGAAATTTTCACCTCCTTACCCACCGTTCTCCTCTGCTCCAAGCGCACCAAGTTTTGTTCCAATCGGTGGAATATTATAAAAGTTATGAAGGTTAAAAAAATAGTAAGATCATCAGATTGGTCTTCTCGCCTTTCAGTCACCATGAATGTAACGCCCATTCCGGCACCGGCTGTCAATCACTGGGGCGAGGAGAATAAAGCCCCGGAGGCCGGGCATGAGTGCAGAAGTCGGGCATGAGTCAGTCATCCCAGAAACCCAGAAGCCGTGAGTGAGAGTTCAGTCCAGAACTGTGAGTCCACAAATCGTGCGTGAGTGAACTGTGAGTCCACATGCCATGAGTGAGTGAACTGTGAGTCCACAAGCCATGAGTGAGTGAACTGTGAGTCCACAAGCCGTGACTGTGTGAACTGTGAGTCCACAAGCTGTGACTAAGTGAACTGTGTACACAAGCCGTGACTGAGTGAACTGTGAGTCCACTCACCGCGACTGAGTGAACTGTGAGTCCACAAGCCTTGAGTCAGTGAACCGTGAGACCACAAGCCGTGAGTGAGTGAACTGTGAGTCCACAAGCCGTGACTGAGTGAACTGTGAGTCCACAAGCTGTAACTGAGTGAACTGTGAGTCCACAAGCTGTAAGTGAGTGAACTGTGAGTCCACAAGTCATGAGTGAGGGAACTGTGAGTCCACAAGCCATGAGTGAGTGAACTGTGTGTCCAGAAGCCGCCCGGAGCATGGAGACTGCCCGATTGCTGCAAACGCGAGATCCTGCGGAAGTGAGGGGTGAGAGTGGGGGGATTGAGGGAGACGGGCGCTGGTGGGGCCGGGCGCTGGCAGGGCCGGGTGCTGGCGGGGCCCCCCCACCCACAACCCCCCTCCCCTCGCACACCCCCCTTCCCAGCAACAGGCCACGCCTGCGCAGTTGGGGGCTCTGCGTGAGTGGTAGAATATTAGAATTGGTGGAGAGGTGGAATATTGCGTTGGGGGACCAGGTCTCCTGTGTGCGAATGGGACCCAATGGTCCCACTTAGTCTAGACCTTGCTAAACGAACGTCCTTTAATTCTGAGGCTATGACCTCTAGTCTTAGACTCTCCCGCGAGTGGAAACATCCTCTCCACATTCACTCTAACCAAACATTTCACTATCCTGTATGTTGCCCAGTGCCGATAAACGCTCATCATAGGTTAACTGACTCATTCCTGGATAATTTAATATAAGATAATAATGTAATAAGAAGGAACAGCAAATGTTGGTTTATACCAAAGATATACACAAAATGCTGGAGTAGCTTAGTGGGTTAGGCAGCATCTCTGGGTTAGTCTAAAGATCACACACAAGTAGCTACTTCTTAATTTGTACACAAAGGGTCGTTGTGATTATCAGAGCTGGTGATTTGTTGTCGCCAATACGCATTCATCTCCTGCTGTACACTATCAGTTGGCCCTCCTGCAGGGAGTTGATACTTAATCCTTTTCTCTGAGGTCAGCCTGTAACTCCTCTCTTTTATGAAAATATCATTACGCAGGCTCTCCTGTGACTCGTTCCTTGATCACTGTAACCACTTTTTCCAGGGCATCCAATCAACACTTTCTCGGTCCACTGCCTGAGTGCCTCGAAGTCCAATGGGACAGAAACTTTCTCAGATAGTTGTCCAATTGCAAAAGGTACAGTATTACTGTGGCACCTATCCAGCTCTTCTTTTCTTCTACTGCCTTGATTTTAGTTAAACTAGCTTCAACCATCACTGCTGATCCGGTGACCATGGCTTGATTTTGAAGTGTAAATTTTGCACATTCAATTTCAGTTGCCTCTCCCGCATCTGCTCATATCAGCTCACAGTTTTTATTTATGTTCTAACTCTGGCCCTTTCCTCTTCTAAAGGCCAATACATCATCAGACGTCTACTATACAATACTGATGTCTAGAAATAATCCCACCCACTCCCACATTTATCAGGATGGTACCTCCTCCCACCATGACTCTTGTAAAGACGCTGTCCCCTACTCTTAATTGATCATGTATTGTCTTTCTGCTGACTGGTTAGAATGCAGCAAAAGCTTTTCACTGTATCTTGTTACTGTCACAGTCTGCCCTCTCCTCATTCTCATCCACTTCACCTCCCAGTACTTTTCCACCGGGCCCTCCTTCTCCTCTCCTGCCTGCCTGCCACTCCCCTCTCATCAGCCCAACTCTCCTCACCTGTGGCACTCAGTTGCCTCTGATCACCAATTAATCCGGTATATAGACTCTCCTCACCATTCACACAGTGCCAGATTGTTCTCAGCATTCATGCAAGCCTCTCCAGCGATTTCCCGACTGCCTACACGGAATCGAACCTGCCTGACCCTCTTCAGAATCCTCGTTCAATCCTGAGCCTCTGTGTGAGTACGGTGTACCCATTCCTGTGTTACAGTACCGGAATAAAGTTCAGTACCAACTATACCTGCCTGATTCTGTGCTGCTATCGGGTCCAAGCTATCCCCGTTACAGTTACACGTGACAATAAATTAAACTCAACTCAAGTCCATTTTTCCATATCTGCTCCCAAGATGAGGCTTTCCATTCTCGGACATCCAGGATGTCCTCTTTCTTTAGTAAACATGCACTCCTCCCTGAAGTCGTAGATAGATCACTCGCCCGTATCGCCTCTGTGTTCTGTACTTCCACTCTTGCTCCCCGCACTCCAGATGGAACAAGGGTAAACTTCCACTGGTCCTTACTTTTCACCCCACCAGCCTCCGCATCCAACAATATTCATTCTCCAAAATTGCCGCCTCCTTCAACATGATCCTATCACCTATCACAGCTTCCTATCCTCACCCATTTCCGCTTTCTGCAGAGACAACTCCCTCCACAACTCCTTGGTTCACTCATCTCTTCCCACCTGCCCAGGGACTTTCCTCTTCAACCATAGGAGATGTAACATCTGTCCCTATACCTCAACTTCATAACCATCCAGCAACCAGCAGTCCTTTCAGATACAGTGCATTCAGAAAGTATTCAAACCCCTTCACTTTTTCCACAATTTGTTAAGTTACAGCCTTATTTTAAAATGGATTCATGTCTTTTTTTTAATCATCTACACACAATACCCCAGAATGAAGAAGAGAAAATAGGTGATTAAAATTTTTTGCAAAGTAATTAAAAAGTAATAACTGAAATATCACATTTGCACAAGTATTCAGTAGGTATGTTACAATACTTACCTTCAGCGGCACTGCAGTTCTGCCACTGGCCGTGTGCGTGACTTTGGCGCCTTTGAGGGGGGGGCGGGATTAAAATGCCGTTTTCTCCAGCCTGTCGGAGTCGATCTTTCTCAGGCTGCTAAGCTGCTGCAGAAAAATCGTTCCGACTGCCGTTCTCGGAAGTTTAAAAAATAAATTGCTGGACAATTTAATCGTTGGAGTAAAATAAAAATCTGCTTCTAACGCCGACAACGGGACGGATCTCACGTACGGGACAAATCTCACGTACGGGACAAAACATAAGATAAGTCGTTTATTTTACATATAAACTTGCTTCTTAGGATTACTTTAATCCAAATTTTGTTTGGCGATAAAGTGATTTTGGCCCCATACGAACCGGCAGTTTTTTTCCTGCCAATATGGGGTTCAAATTCACTGCAACTGCAACGTTCCAATCGATCGCATTCCACAAAATCTCACTCGCAAGATGATTTAAATGCCCATTAATTTACGGGAATTAAACACTAAATTCCTTCCATTTGGCCTATAAATTCATGACAATGAGATTTTAAAATCATGTTATATTGTGAATTCTGTGTGAATGTTATTTGGACACTTAGGCTATTTAAAAATGTTAACCTTTTCTTAAGAAATGGATAGATGTTTAGATCTAGTAATTGAATTTTGTAATTAGCTACAATTATGTAACTAACTAATTATATGCTTTAATTTCAGGTTATCCAAGTAAGATTGTTTCAGAATGCTTCAATCTATAATAACTGAACATTTCATTCAGTTCTCTTAATTTTTAAGAAAGTTATGGGCTTTTGACTGTCCTCGATCACAGCTTTTGAGTTAAGTCAATGGAAAAGCAATAGGGAACAAGATGCTAATTTCAGAGTATGAAAATGGCCATAACCTTTTTAATACTGAAGATATGAAAGTGAATTAGGTGTCAAATTAAACTTCTTTTTATGCATTATCTGATGGGATAAATTGCAGACTTGTCTTTTAAAATCTCAAAATTTTGTAACATTGCTATATTCAGACCCTTTGCTATGACACTCACAATTTAGCAAAATTGTCCGAAGACCTCCGAGACAGGATTGTGTCAAGACACAGATCTGGGGAAGGATATACAACAATTTCTGCAGAATTGCAGGTCCCAAAGAGTACAGTGGCCTCCATCATTCTTAAATGGAAGAACTTTGGAACCAGCAGAACTCTTCATAGTGTTGGCCGTCAGGGAGGTGAACAAGAACCCGATGGTCACTCTGACAGAGCTCCAGAATTCCTCTGTGAAGATGGGAGAACCTTCCAGAAGGACAACTATATCTGCAGTTCTCCACCAATCAGGCCTCTATGGTAGAGCCACTTCTCAGTAAAAGGCACATGACCGCCCGATTGGAGTTAGCCAAAAGGCACCTAAAGGACTCTCAGACCATGAGAAACAAGATTCCCTGGTCTAATAAAACAAAGATTGAACTCTTTGGCCTGAATGCCAAGCGTCACGTCTGGAGGAAACCAGACACCGCTCATCATCTGGCCAATACCATACCTATGGTGAAGCATGGTGGTGGCAGCACCATGCTATGGGGATGTTTTTCAGTGGCAGGTACTGGGAGACTAGTCAGGATCAAGGGAAAGATGAACAGAGCAAAGTACAGAGATATCCTTGATGAAAACCTGCTCCAGAGTGTTCTGGACCTCAGACTGGGGCAGAGATTCACCTTCCAACAGGACAATGACCCTAAGCACACAGCCAAGACAATGCACTTTGTGACAAGTCTGTCAATGTCCTTTAGTGGCCCAGCCAGAGCCCAGACTTGAACTCGATCGAACATTTCTGGAGGGACCTGAAAATAGCTGTGCATCGACGCTCCCCATCCAACCTGACAGAGCTTGAGAGGATCTGCAGAGAAGAATGGGAGAAATTACCCAAATACAGATGTATCAAGCTTGCCGCATCATACCCAAGAAGACTTGAGGCTGTAATCGCTGTCAAAGGTGCCTCAACAAAGTACTGAGTAAAGGGTCTGAATACTTATGTAAATGTTATATTTCAGTTATTTCTTTTTAATTACTTTGCAAAAATGTCTAAACACCTGTTTTGCTTTTTTATTATGGGGTAGTGTGTGTAGATTGATGATAAAAAAAAAAGAATTTAATCAATTTTAGAATAAAGCTGTAGTAACAAAATGTGGAAAATGTGAAGGGGTCTAAATACTTTCTGAATGCATTGTAAAATAGAAATTCAGGTGCACCTCTTCTAACCTGTTCTACTGCATTTGGTTCTCCTGATGTGGCCTGACCTTTTATGTTACTGACCTAAAAACACCTTCTCTTTCTTTTGCCCCACCAGGTTGTGTACTAATTTCTCCCTTTTTCCTACTCCTCTTGTCTGTCTTCCTCTGGCTTCACATTTCGCACTTTGTCTGTCCTTAGCTCACACTTTGACCTTTGTTCATTCATCCGCCAATCAAACACATGTATCCACCTATCACTGGCCAGCTTTTGTCCCTCCCCCCCACCTCTCTTCCACCTCTCTCCCCCCAACTACAATCAGTCTGAGGAAGCGTCCTGACCCAAAACATCACCTATCTATCTTCTCCCGAGATGCCAACTGACCTGTTGAGTTACTCCAGCATTTTGTCTTCTTTGGTAAATCAGCATCTGCAGTTCCTTGTGTCTAGATCAACAGTTGTGGTCTTTACTGTAGTGAGATTTTCAAAATGCAGAATCCTTTCTTTGACAAGATTCCTCTGGCACTATGTTGATTCCCAATGAATTCTTCTGCATCTGCATTAATCTAATAATGTTGAAAACGTGTAAGGGCGCTCCTCAATATGTACTACGTGCCAGAACTCATTCTTTGCATGTAGCATGCTGCAGAAGTTTGCTCTGCTCAATTCCAGCAAAACATGTTCTATCATCTTTATAGATCAGTGTCTCCTCTTTAATTCGATTAATATCTCTTAGGTCCAGCCAGATTCTCAGCTTGCCAAATAACAGCAGCCAGCAAACACAGGATTGTGCAGTTCAATGGAGCTATTCTTCCTGCCGTAGTCAGTCTCCTCGTCTCAGTTTTAACTTTCTTGAATCCTGCCTTGAACCACGAACTTGAACCATACCTCACTGAAAATGTAGCCGGTTGCTTCTTCTCAGCTTGGACTCAAAGATATTAACCTTCTAGTTTCCCAGTTCAACAAAAAAATCTGCAACAATGTAAAGGCGGGGACGTGCAGAGGTTGATTGAGTGAGCCTGTTTGCAGGTCAGGGGACCTTTGGCAAGTGAGAGGATTTCAACATTGAGAAAGCAAATGTACAGGGCGAGCATGTTCTTGTCAATATGGAGGGTAAGACTGGCAGGTTTAGAGAGCACTGGTTGACGACAGATTTTAAGGCTCTAGTCAGGTAAAAAAAAAAAAGAGGCATACAGCAAAGAAAGAGCCATAAGTCAGATTCAAGCAGTCGGGATCAAGCAAATTCCTGTAAGAGTATACTGAAGATAGAAACAAAGAACTGCAAATGATGGTTACTATACAACCTGGGATAACTTTACCCCCAGGGGGTAAATTACATCTACCCAGGGGGTAAATTTGTTGATTTTGGATTTGTACATATTTTTTCTCGTAGACTGACTGTGTTTGGTTCTGGTATACTTGTATCAGTTCAACATTAGTTGTTCATAAAAAGTGAAATAACATTGTTATGTGCTATTAAAGTTGCCAGGGGTAAACGGGATGAAAAAGGTTGGGAACTCCTGTGCTAGAGTAACTTAGCAGGTCAGGTTACATCTCTAGAGAACACAGATGATGTTTCGGCTCAGGATCCTTAAACAGACTAATTGTAATAATTGTAATAAAGAAAGCTGGAAAAAAAAAGTGGGGGCAGGACAAATTCTGGCAAGTGTTAGGTGAATGCAGGTGAGGTTGGGGGGGTGTGATTGGCAGATTGGTGGACAAAGGCTAGGTATGAACAGATAATAAAAGACAGTAAAACAAATAGAGAAGAGGAGTAAAATGTGAAGCCAGAGGAGCAAATATGAATGGAAGGGATGGCGTAGGGGAAAGGGTGGGTATACCTATCCATTACTTATCAAGCTTATTGCCCTTTAGGATACTGTTGGGGGGAGTGACCATTCAGAGAAGAGTACCAGCAGAAGTCAGGTCTGTAGCATTCGGCCTAGCTCTGAGGCACAGCAAGGATAAGGGGGAAATCCTTTAAGACCGAGATGAGGAAAAACTTTTTCACACAGAGTGGTGAATCTCTGGAACTCTCTGCCACAGAGGGTAGTTGAGGCCAGTTCATTGGCTATATTTAAGAGGGAGTTAGATGTGGCCCTTGTGGCTAGAGGGAGCAGGGGGTATGGAGAGAAGGCAGGTACGGGATACTGAGTTGGATGATCAGCCATGATCATATTGAATGGCGGTGCAGGCTCGAAGGGCCGAATGGCCTACTCCTGCACCTATTTTCTATGTATCTATGAAGGATGAGGTCAGAGAGAGCGATTGTGACAGGGGCACAGGAAGGAAATTTTGGGGTGGCACGGTGGCACAGCGCTTGCAGTGCCGGAGACCCGGGTTCAATCATGACTACGGACGCTGTCTGTATGGAGTTGCACGTTCTCCAAGTGACCGCGTGGGTTTTCTCCGAGATCTTCGGTTTCCTCCCACACTCCAAAGACGTACAGGTCTGTACGTTAATTGGTTTGGTGTATGTATAAAATTGTCCTCAGTGTGTGTAGGATAGTGTTAATGTGCGGGGATCGCTGGTCGCTGCGGACTCGGTGAGCTGAAGGGCCTGTTTGCTTGCTGTATCTCTAAACTAAACAGGATTCCAGGATAGTGTGTTGCCTTCCTGGTGCCAGGGTGCAGGCTGTATGGGAGTGGATGCAGAACATTCTCAAGGAAGACCACACTCTCTCTGGATGAGAAGCCCGTGCTCGACCGAGCACACAGAGGTCTGAGAACCCTGCCGGAAGACAACGCGCCACCGCGACATCTCATCCTGCGGGTGCACCACTGCCACATCTTGGAGGAAATACTTCGTAAAGTGACCAAGGATAGGAACCTATCATACCAAGGACAACGGATACGGATTTTCAGGGACTATCCCCCTGAAGTCGTTAAACAAAGAGCACTCTTTTCCAAGACAAGAGGAATACTGAGGGACATACCAGGAGTTCGATTTGGATTATTATACCCAGCCAAGCTCCGTGTCACACATGACGGTGCTCAATCCCTCTTTACTAACCCGAACGAAGCATTATTGTTTGCCCAGAGCATCGCCGGAGCCGCCAGGGAATAAGTACTAGCCAATAGAGTATATGTCACAGGCTGTTACTGACTTACTGCTTTGTAATATGGTAGAAATATTACCAACTGAAAGATAACTATTACGAAACTCATGTCGGTTCATTATGCATTCAGCTACTTACTTTGACGCCTTAAATTTTGTTACAGGCGGAGTTACTTTATATATTCCAACATTCAAAGCGTTTTTCTTAATTATCTGCTGAAACGCAAATAGGATGGGCTTTGACTTCTTTCCCATAACATGCCATCCTATAGACCTTTAATTAGAGCGGAATGAATGTTGAGCCTCTAAAAGATCTTCACTTTTTGTTCTGTTTAGTTCTTTAACACGTTAAAGGTGCAGGGCTATCTAATAATAATAATAATACTAGTATTAGAAGTTAATTGTAAGGAAGGTTGCTTTAACTCTACGGCCGTTGTGAGGTGTTTGTTAGCGGCGTTTCTATACTTTGTTCCTTTTTCTTTTTTCCCCCTATCTATATTACTAAAAGTAAGATCTTGACCACTTTTGGCTTGCTGTGCTGTGATTTCCGAGAGAACACCGCCACCTACGGCCTTCATTGTTGGCCACTTCGCTCAGAGCCCCCCTCCGCCTGCCTGGACTGGAGGATTTTTCCCATCGATGACAAATCAGAGATATATTAATGTTTTAAAAACTGTTGCCATTCTCTCTGCTGCCCCTGCTGGTGCGAGCGGGGGTGGGACTCTAAAACCCGGAAGTGGTGTGCCTCACTCAGTCTCTGCAAGATGGAGGAAGTGAGAGGTTCACGTCTCTCTGAGCTCTGAATAACACGGCACACATGTCTACTCAACTGTGAGTGCCCTTAATGTGGTTTGAAAATGAAAATATGGTTGGTTTGAAGTAAAAATGCAGTGCAAATGGTTGTTTGGGGGGTTTTGGGTTGAAGTAAAAAGGCATTGCAAATGGTTGTTTGGGGGATTTGGGGTTGAAGTAAAAAGGCAGTGCAAATGGTTGTTTGGGGGGGTTGGGGTAGAAGTAAAAAGGCAGTGCAAATGGTTGTTTGGGGGGGGTTTGGGGTTGAAGTAAAAAGGCAGTGCAAATGGTTGTTTGGGGGGGTTTTGGGTTGAAGTAAAAAGGCCATGCAAATGGTCGTTTGGAATTTTTGGGTTGAAGTAAAAAGGCAGTGCAAATAGTTGTTTGGGGTTTTTTGGGTTGAAGTAAAAAGGCAGTGCAAATGGTTGTTTGGGGGGGGGTTGGGTTGAAGTAAAAATGCAGTGCAAATGGTTGTTTGGGGGATTTTTGGGTTGAAGTAAAAATACAGTGCAAATGGTTGTTTGGCGGGGGGTTGGGTTGAAGTTAAAAAGGCAGTGCAAATGGTTGTTTGAGGGGTACTGGGTTGATGTAAAAAGGCAGTGCAAATGGTTGTTTGGGGGGGTTTGGGTTGAAGTAAAAAGGCAGTGCAAATGGTTGTTTGGGGGGGTTTTGGGGTTGAAGTAAAAAGGAAGTGCAAATGGTTGTTTGGGGGGTTTTGGGTTGAAGTAAAAAGGCAGTGCAAATGGTTGTTTGGCTAAACTTGACAACTTCCTGTTTGCACTCCATTGATTTTAGATTAACCTGAATTTGGTGGCCTTGCACCCTGCTTGAAGTGGTATGAAACTGCACTTGAATTTTGTGGCCTTGCACCCTGCTTGAAATGGTAGTAAAATGGATTTGAATTTGGTGGCCTAGCACTGCTTGAAATGGAATTTCAAGGAATAGCCGTGTCAACTGCCAGCCCACCAGCCGTGAGTGAGCTGCCAGCACATCAGGCTTGAGGGACTGAGTTGCCACCCCAAGAATCCATTTGGCCCACAATGTCCATACTAGCCCTCTGGAGACCAGTAGTCCCTGCAGCCAACAACACCCATACCAGCACTCCAGAAAGCCCCCCCCCCCTCCCACTGGCCACCAATATTGGAATTGGTGGAGAGGTGGAATATTGCGTTGGGGGACCAGCCCTCCCGTGTGAACATGGGACCCAATGGGTCCCACTTAGTCTAGTCTTTGTAATAAATATCTTAGTATCTTGCACTAATGTGCACTTTCCTTGGAGATATCTACGGGGGGGCGGAGGAGTGGGGTAGGGGTTTCTCACTCAGCCTACATTTGAAAAAGTACTTTAACCACCATGTTGGACCATTTAAGTCAGCAGATGGCGCATAACACTAGCTATGCAAAAATATGTAGCAAGCAAAACTGGGGGGAAAGGACTCACCTTTTGTAGTTGGAATGTCAAGGGCGCGAATGAACCAATAAAAAGGGGCAAAATACTAGCCCACTTAAAATCCCTTAACACTGACATAATATTCCTTCAGGAAACTCACCTCAAGAATGATTCACACATCAGGCTGAGGTGTAGGTGGATTAGACAGCTGTACCATTCCACCTTTCCCTCAAAAGCCAGGGGTACCGCAATTCTAATCCATAAAGGTATTCCTTTCAAGCATAAGTCCACAATAGCTGATAAGGAGGGTAGGTATATCATAGTAACCGGAGAAATGTACTCAACTTCACTGACTTTGGTGAACA
This sequence comes from Malacoraja senta, assembly GCA_038087875.1. Taxonomy (NCBI): domain Eukaryota; kingdom Metazoa; phylum Chordata; class Chondrichthyes; order Rajiformes; family Rajidae; genus Malacoraja; species Malacoraja senta. The sequence continues at coordinate 275,165 of JAXLNO010002250.1, read as the reverse complement.
TATACGGTCCAAATTTTGATAACCCCCAATTTTTCAATAAAGTATTTAATTTAATCCCAGATATGTCCCAATCCAATTTGATATTTGGGGGTGATCTAAACTGTGTATTAGACCAATACCTAGATAGATCTCCATTTCGAAGAATAATTACATCCAAGTCCAGCGAATTTCTGAATATTCATATAAACAACACAAATATAAATGTATGGAGGATTGGCAACCCCTCAGGATGGGAGTATTCTTTCTACTCAGGTGTCCATAAAGTGTACACAAGAATAGATTATTTCCTGGTCGATTCCAAACTCCTGCCATATACCTACAACCCAAAATATCACAATATCATTATTTCAGATCATTGTCCTCTTACATTTTCTGTGAAACTGGAAGGAATGGCAAAAAGACAGCCATGCTGGAGATTTAATCCACAAATACTCGCAGAGGCTAGATTTTGTGGATACCTGAAGTTACAGATGGAAATCTTCTTTGAAACAAATGACACTCCTGGCATTTCTCCATCATTGCTTTGGGAAACCTTTAAAGTCTTCCTCAGAGGCTGCATCATTTCTTACCAAGCATCGCAGAACAAGATAAAAAAGGCAGAGCAACTGGAGCTAGAAAAACAAATAAAACAGTTGGACTCAGAAAATGTTGCCGACCCATCCACAGGAAAACATAACAAAATAGCTGCACTCAAATACAAATTAAACCAGATACTCTCAGCAAGAATCAGTAGGGCATTTCAATTCACCAAATAAAAACACTTTGAATTCGGCAATAAACCCCATAAACATTTAGCAAGACAACTTCGTAAATTAGAAAACGACCGTACGATACATAAAATCAGATCGGAAAAAGGAGAACTGCTCTCACTGCCCAAAGATAGATTTCAACAATTTTATCAAACTCTCCACTCATCTCAAACAGCCGATTCAGTGATGATGCAGTCTTTTCTGGATAAGTGCAATCTTTCAACCCTCAGTGAGACTGAACATAAGGAGTTGGGTTCAGAGATAACAGTAAAGAACATTTCAAAGACTATTAAATCACTGAAAAGTGGAAAAACTCCTGGTCCAGACGGGCTCAATAATGAATTTTACAAAAAATTTAATGATATAATTTTCCCACATCTACAATGCCTGTATACCCAGGCATTCAACGAGCAGACTTTACCGCAGACTCTAGCAGAATCAATTATCACATTAATTCCTAAAAAAGATAAGAACCTTGAAGAGCCGGGATCTTATAGAGCAATTACCCTTTTAAATACCGATCAGAAGATCCTAGCCAAGACTCTGGCTCGTAGATTCAGCCTAGTCATTGGCAAACGTACACTCGGATCAAACTGGGTTCATACCCAAACGGGTAAAGGGTAACTAGAGAGAGAATAGGGTACCTCAGAAACCAAATTGGTCATCTATGTGTGGAGCCGCAGGAGATGGCCAAGGTCATCTATTAGTTATAATTATTAGTTTTACTGTAGAGGAAGAAATTAAGAATAGGACCACCGTATTACAGTAAAGAAGGTGCTGAATGTCCTAAAAGACATGAAGGAAGATAAATCTCTTGTGCCTGATCTGGTTATCCAAGGACTCCCTGGGACACTAGAGAAAATATTGTAGGAGCCTGGGTTGATATATATGAACAATCGTTAGCTATGAATGATGTGCTGGAAGACTGGTGGGTGACCTATGTTTTGTCTCTATTTAAGAACGGCTGCAAATAAAAACCTGAGAACTTTAGGGCATAATATCTGTGGAAGGAAAGTTCATGGAGAGCATTCTGAGGGATATGCATATATTTGGAAAGACAAGGGTTGCTTATTGATAGTCAGCATGTGGGAAATTTGTGTCTCACGAATTTGACTGAAATTACGGATCCCTCTGTACAAATAGATATTGTTTTGCATTTAGGCAATTAATAGGTAATCAACTCTAACAAAGAACTAAATATCAATATTCAATAGGGTTCATAGTATTTACTGTTCAGAACGTATGATCACAGATTAGTTTTTGCTTTTACAGTTTACATTTTCCTGACCACTCCCAGTAAAAAGCTGCCTTTAAATCTCAGCCTTAAATCTAACTATTACAGCTGTTCAATGTGTTAAAACAATTGTAAATGCATTAATTTATTATGTATTACGCTTAAAGCAAATTATGACAATCAAAAAATCTTCAAATTCTGGAAATCTGAAATAAAAGCAGAAAATTGGAAACCCTCTGCATGTCAGGCAGCATCTGTGGAAAGAGAAAGCAGAGTTAATATCTGAGGTCAAAAACACACGTCAGGCAGTTCTGACAAAATGCTTAAAGCAGTTGCTCTTCATATATTCTTGGTCTGCTGATTATTTCTAGTGTTTTCTGTTATATATTTATATTCAACTAAGCCAGACAATTCAGTATGAATTTATCAGTTGAGTTTTAAAGTAATGGAATGATAGAAGTTATTTGTAGAACAGCCTTGATACAATGTTCTGGAGCTCTACTTCGTTTATATCATTAATTATTTAAATATTTACAAAATTAAAAAAAAACTGACATCCAATTAATAGTCATTTGACAAGTATTATGGTATTATAACTCATTTGTAATAAAACGTGCCACTTAAAAACACATAAAGGATTATTATTTGGTTGTGTATCAATAAATGTGTTATCTGTGAAATGAAAGATCACTGAGTTAAAACATTACTTTTTGTATTTTCTCCACAGAAGTTGCCAAAGCTGCTAAGTGTTTCCAATATTTAAAAGTTTTTATTATTGCTGTTCTATCCCATTGCTATAGATTGCATATCTACAAATAGCTAAAGCTTTTTTGTGGATCTGTTAGTGTTACACAGTACAGAAACAACCTTTCAGCCCAACTCATCCATTCTGATCAACTTTTCTAACTCAATCTAACTCAACCATCTGCCTGTACTTTGCCATGGTACCTGCCTCTACAGTTTTCTCTAGCAGCTCATTCCATACATGCACCACATTTTCATGTAGAAATGGACCTTCAGATCCCATAAGGTTACAAGATCATAAGTGATAGGAGCAGCCATTCGGCTGCTCCTATCAGCAGCCTTGGTATGAAATCATTCTTTTATCATAGAGGGTATGGTCATCCTTTTATCATAGAGGGCTCGGGAAATATTGATCTAGAATATTAATGGTTCCATAGCACCAAACTGTTCTGCATGCCTGTCTTATTTTAAATTGCTTCATAAATTTAAAGCAATCACAACATTCAATGTATTTGGAAATTATTTTTTCACAGTAATACATTATTTGCCTGACATTGCCTACAACAAATTATCCTTAAATATCTTTACTCCCATTCCATTTGGAAAGAGGTATCCTACTAGGAACATTTTCAATGCTATCCATGTAGATGTTTCATAATTGTAGATTTATGGAATTGTTTCAGGAAAATCCATGAAAATTATATTGAATTCAAAACCAGAGTATAGTTATAGAAATATTTAATTTCTACCTTCGTTCTTTTGCTGGGACAACAGCGATACATGTCGACACAAGCAGTGGAAGAAGATCAAAGATATGAAACTGGCAGGGCAAGTTCCAAGCAGAAAAAAGGAAATTATTCACCACATAATGAATTGTAACAAGCTCATACTGCTTTTTCCTTCCTGATATTTTACTCTGATATTATTGGAGAGATTTAGTTCTCATCAAATAAAGTATATATTTTAAATAAATAAATTATGTCACGAGGTTTGTGTACACATTTCTTCTTATTGTGAATATTAACAGAAAAACAGCTAGAGCAAATCCAGGGAATTCATCAATATCAATACAGAGCAAATAAGTGAATGTATTACAATTAATATGATATAGTGGAAGGGAATTGCCACATTTTAGTCTTTTAACAGTAGATATCATTGTTTTATTGCAACAATCAGGCTCGTTTGTGGTCAAGGGATCAATTTAAAATTTAGATCCATGTGTTTGTCAACTCACTATCATGCTTGAAAAGCTGTCAAAGAAGAAATGTCTTACATATTTCATAGAGGTAAATGAGGAGCATGGATCTAAATAGGATCAAGCGGTTCTGTTGACCCAAGGTTGTATCTAATACCAATACTCTCCACCACACTTACCACAGCTCAATGTCTCCAAGCCAAATCACAGAACCTGCACACAATGCCAGCTTAGAAACCATCTCAACTTCTTCACCAAACCACATTGTACATTTCTATTTCCTCCCAAATGCAGGACAGGGCATTATGTAACTGGCAACCAAAATATGAGAGCCACAGATTTGTTACACTTTCCAGAGGAGACTGTAGTTGCAACGTGGAGAGGCTCAGAGATTCTATGCCTCCTGTGAAGCTGACATCAAAGAAGATCATGATATCCTCATGCATGGCCATCTTTCTCACATCTACCTTATTGTCGAACCACTTCAGATTTTCAAGCTGTAGAGTGAGTGTGTGCAGACTACATGTGCAAGAAGAACACACAGAAGCGGTGTTGAGATTTATGTAATTTACAAATCAAATTTGATTTCTTGATTGGGTTTGGAATGTCCAATTTAAATTGGTTTTATTTTTGCATTATGGTCAAGCGGGTGATATGGTAAACTGTAATGGACAGATTAAAATAAACATCCATATGGACATCAGAACATAGAAATAGAAGCATGTCATTGATTTCTCATCGTAGACTATAATTTACTTCTGAACCGCTTCACTGCACCCATTGATTTTCTCAATATCGAAAAATCTATCAACATCTCTCTTGAACATAAGTAAGTAAGTAAGTAAGTAAAGGCTCTGTCTTACGTGTTTGCGGTCATCGGCGGTGAAGCGCGGCTTCGCCTGTAAAGTGGACCGCACGGCAACGGCAAGAGCGCCGAGCCTATCCATGGGAGCGCCGCACGGATGCTGCGCGGGGGCCGAGTGATTCAAATACGGCTGGTCCCACGTGCTTGCGGTAAGTAAAAAAAAGGGCGGGCCGACTGCGATGACGTCGGCCCGCCGCACGTGACTCACTAGCGGTGGCTGTGGCGGCGGCCGTCCTGATCGCGGCGCTGTAGCGGTGGCTGTGCCTGCGGCCGTGCCGCACACGTGCCTCACTGGCTCTGGCGGTGCAAGTTTGACGCACGGCGCTCGAGCCACACTGGCGGCGGCCGTGCGGGCGGCCGTGCCGCACTCGTGCATCACTGGTGGAGGCTGTGCGGTAGGAAAATATTTTTCAACAGTGTAGGTTTTATTTTAGCACCATGTGGTGTTGGGAACACCGCCGCACGGCCCCGGAATTGTGCGTTCTCACGAGTGCGCGGTCTATGGCGGCAGATTCTTCCCGTTTCGCCGCCAATGACCGCAGACTCGTGAGACAGGCCTTTAAGTAAGTTTATTGGCCAAGTATTCACATACAAGGAATTTGCCTTGGTGCTCCGCCCACAAGTAACAACATAACATACAGTGACAGTTACGAATGACTCAGAAAACACTAAACATTAATAATAATAAAACATTAATGATAAAACACCATTGATCAAGCATGTGAACCAACAAAATACCAGATCAAAGGGAGGCTACAGATTTTTGGCTGTTGAGTAGAGCAACTACTCATGGATAAAAACTGTTTTTATGTCTGGCTGTGGCAGCTTTGACAGTCCGGAGTCGCCTTCCAGAGGGAAGTGATTCAAAGAGTTTGTGGCCAGGGTGAGTGGGGTCAGAGATGATCTTGCCCACTCGCTTCCTGGCCCTTGCAGTGTACAGTTCATCAATGGAGAGAAGGTTGCAGCCAATAATCTTCTCTGCTGATCGGACGATTCGTTGCAGCCTCCAGGTATCGTGCTTGGTGGCTGAGCCAAACCAGACCATGATGGAGAAGGTGAGAACAGACTCTACGATGGCCGTGTAGAATTGGATCATCATTGCCTGTGGCAGATTGTGCTTCCTCAGCTGCCGCAGGAAGTACATCCTCTGTTCTGCCTTTTTGACTGTGGAGTCGATGGTAGCCCCCCACTTAAGGTCCTTGGAGATGATGGTTCCCAGGAACTTAAAAGACTCCACAGATGTTTCTGTGGTGTTATTGATGGTGAGTGGGGTGAGGGGAGGGGGATCTCTCCTAAAGTCTACAATCAATTCCACTGTCTTAAGAGCATTGAGCTCTAGGTAGTTGCTACGGCACCAGGACGCCAGCTGTGACACTTCCTGTCTGTAGGCAGATTCCTCCCCATCCTGGATCAGTCCAATCAGGGTTGTGTCATCCGCAAACTTGAGAAGCTTGACAGAGGTGTCTGTGGAGGTGCAGTCGTTGGTGTAGAGAGAGTAGAGGAGAGGAGAGAGTACGCAGCCTTGCGGTGCTCCTATGCTGAGTGTTTGCGGGTCCGAGTTGTGCTTTCCCAGCCTCACATGCTGCTTCCTGTCTGTCAGGAAGTTGGTGATCCACTGACAAAGGGGTTCAGGCACAGTTAACTCGGAAAGTTTGGAGTGTAGTAGCCCTGGCACAATGGTGTTGAATGCAGAGCTAAAATCAACAAACTGGATCCTCGCATAGGTCCCCTGGCGGTCTAGGTTCTGTAGGATGAAGTGCAGGTCCAGGTTAACTGCATCATCCACAGGTCTATTGGCCCGATATGCAAACTGCAGAAGGTCCAGCAGGGAGTTTGTGATATTTTTCAGCTTGGCCAGCACAAGCCTTTCGAGTGTCTTCATGACTACAGAGGTCAGTGCGACAGGCCTGTAGTCATTAAGACAAGTAATCCTTGCCTTTTTGGGTACAGGGACAATAGCGGAGAACATGTTCAGCAACTGAGGCTCCACAACCATCTTCATGGAGAATTCCTATAATTCATGACCCTCTGAGGGAAGAAATTGCTTCCCATCCCTGTCCTGCATGGAAGACTCCTGATTCAAGGTACCCCAGCCTGTCAAGCCCCATAATGACAGTGCAAATTTCGATGACATTCTTCTCGCCTCCATAGAGTGTGGCTCCTCTCCTCACGCAATCTAATCAGTGTTTTGTATAATTGGCGGGAGATATCAGTCCGCTTGATTTTAACAAACACCAACATACCTTTTAACCTTCTAATTGCTTGCAGTACCAGCAGCATACTTTCAGTTATTTCTCACCATTGGTCAATGGTTTCCCACCATTTAAAACTACGCTTCGATATTCTTGAAACCAGAATGGACAGATCCACACTTTTCTGCACTATATTCCATTTCCCAAGTCGTTGCCTATTACTTAATCTGCCTATAGTCTCTCCAAAGCATCTATACATCCTCTTCACACCCCACACTGCCACCCAGTTTTGTCTCCAGCAAGAATGGATTCCCTCCATTCTAAATTATTCCCTCCAATCCAGGATTCCCTCCGATCCAAGATTCCGTCTAGGCCTGCACAATGGCATGGCTGGTAGAGCTGCTGCCTCACAGAACCAGAGACCCACCCGGGTGTAATACTGATCTTGGGTGATGTCTATGTGGAGTTTACACGTCCCCCCTCTGACTGCATCGGTTTCCTCCGGGTGCTCTGGTTTCCTCCCACATTCCAAAGACGTGCAGGTTTGTAAGTTAATTGTTCTGTGTAAATTACCCACAATGTGTTGGGAGTGTATGAGAAAGTGGGATAACATAGAACAAATGTGAACAGGTAATCAACGTCAGCGTGGACCCAATGGCCCAAAGGCCCAAAGGTCCATGCAGTATCCTTCAATCAATCCATTTTCCAGCAATCATCGCATTGTTATAACTTGTAAACAATTGGTTCCCCACGACCAGTCCCTGCAGTGTTCCACTAAACACAACTTCCCAATCGAAAACTGACTCTTTTAATCTTAAATCCAAATCAGTGTATCACCCTCAATATTGTGTGTTCTAATTTTGCTTGATAATCTCTTGTGTGAAAACCTGCCACCTGTGAACATTCTAGCTTTATTTGACTATGGTGTACTGTTTCTGGGAAGATTTTTTGTTTTAAGATGATTTGGTGAGAGAACCACACAAACTTTGAAGAATGGAGAAAAGGATATCTACACCATATTGGTGATTTCCATGGCATTTCTACCAAAGTTATGGTTGAGAGGAAAAGAAGCCAGGTGGGAATTTGCCTCTGATTCAACTCCACTCAACCATAGCAACACTAGATTCATAATTCACTTCATTAGCAATGGTGTAATGACAATTCTATTTAGTTTGAACATGCTTCAAACATAAGATTTACTGCAAAGGAAGAGAGCCAATTGATTGATTACTCGATTGACTGAATCTAGAGGATATAAATGTAGGAACACCTGTTAGAGATTTTAAGCAATAATTTAATATGTTTTTTCCGGTAAATTGGTTAATGATATATTCATTCCAAGTGCTGGATGATAAAACTAATCTTGCAGAACAAAATCCAAGTTGAAAGGCAGGTTTCAAAAATGTAAACCAAAGTAATTTTCAGTCATCAGTAATGTCTACCAATATATTGAAAACAGATTGCAGAGGTTTATCAACTTTGTACTTAACAAATCTGCATTCCTGCCATTAAGAATTGACTCTAATGGAATAAAATAGTAAGATTAAACGAGAACTTACCAGTTTGAAGTTTGAGCTTTATTTTATGAGGAGTTACGATGAGGGATTACATGAAGAAGCCCCGCCAGTCCGCATGCACGTCAATCTTCAAAGCAGCGGTGTGAAATCACAGATAACAGTAATTGAAGTGACATAGTAAGATTTAGAGAAACTAGAACTACCAGATGATTTTGATGAGGGTTGGGAGCGGAGGGCACGTAATCCCTCATCGTAACTCCTCATAAAATAAAGATTAAACTTCAAACTGGTAAGTTCTCGTTTAATCTTACTATTTTACTTCGGAGTCATATGAAGATTTCAAAGCTCTGTGATTTCATGCCGTGAGAAAAGAGTTTACACAACCACAACTGCTTCATTGACAGATGAGGGAAACATTCATAATGCATACAGACATGACATGGATTTAAACATGTTGATGCTGTTAAATGAAGTAATAATAATAGTAACACCTCTCATCCGGATGGAAACTATAAATAGAACGTAAAATATAGTTGACAAATACCCCATGTCTGCAATGGGTTATTATAAATGTTTGGAAATTCGTTCGTTTGACCATGCTGCAGCCGTTAGAATGTGGTCCAGCGGAACGTAAATAACCCTTGCTGCTGATGTTATAGCAGCCCTGGTGGAGTGAGATCTGGAAATCAGTATCTACTCCTGCATAAATCAAACTCCGTTTTATTACTTGGAAATGGTATGAACGGATATGTTCCTATAACGTTTTTTGTAACTAACAAGCATTGCTAGTGCAGAGCATCGAAGGCTCTTGGTGACCTTGACGTATTGTCGTATATGTGTGCCCTCACATAACCAAAGGATATGCCATGAACTATTTTGAGACCTGACACCCCTTCTGCTCTGCTTAATTAAATTATAAACATAAAATATTATATATATTATTGACAGATGTAATCATCCTGTCCCGTCGCAATTATGTAGCGACTGAACCTGTTGCGCTAAACCCAGTGCCAGGAGGATAACTACCTTAAGAGAGCCGGCCAAAACTAAGGATGTAGCTGGAGCCCCCTGGTGAAATCGTGTAAACACAATGTCAATATCCCATACTGCATTGTACTTGTCCTGGGAGAACTTATGTGAAAGATATCCTTTACAAACTTGATATCCGGGGGTGAACCCGACAGAGTGGGTCCCGTTTGCTGCAGCAAATATGATGGGAAGGCACGTTGGCACAGTTAATGGCCCTACAACTCAATTATTGTCAAAAAAACATTTAAAATGAACTCCAAGATGTCAGTAACCTGTACTGTTTTAAATGTAACGTAGCATTAAACAAAACAAAATGTACTGCTTTGTTGGTGCCATCCCATACAAGGATAGGTGTGACACCCAAGCCATAGGGGCAGTTTATTCAGAATCTGCAGAACATAAATTGATTTTATCATGCAAAGGCTGATTTCCCGAGCCACAGGCTGAACCCGCAAAGTTTACATTTAGAATAACCGTATAAGGTTGTATAATTATTCCCGACAAATCGGGAATCAAAGCTGCATAGGCCAAACAGACAGTAGGAAAAACCTAAAGCGGGATCTTGATGACTTTATTTGAAGCCCCGACTGATGAGGCAAAAATGGAGGAAGACATAAAAGACCATTCCTCCTCCTTATAACAAGAATATATATTTTGCCACTGTTATGCCACATATTTTTTCAACCTGTGAGTAAGCATGAAAACCAACATATCGATATTCGGTGTTCTATTGAACCAGAATTTCATAAATACTGTCTGATCCAGCACCCATTCTGTGTTGTCATTGATCTGTACTTGATGATACACCAGTGGCAAATGAGATTAGGTAAACTATTACAGGATACTTTTACTTGATTGCACCCATGTGACTAACATATGCCACCATCATAGTGTATCAACCTGAAGTTGAGCATGCAGATTATGCATATTCGCTCAATCACTCTTTAACCCATAGAATGCACGTAGGGTCTATAGATAGTTGATACCAATAACTGAAGAATTGGTAACGCATGCAAATCTCCTCCACCTCCAACTAGAGATGACATTCGCAATTTCCCACGTTAGAGCCATTAGCATCAGTTTGCAATATAACTGAAATTTTTACTGACCAAACTACTGGAGCAACGCTGAATACTGTTTGTCCATCATTGTGACTTTGGTAGCTTCAGCTGGAAATAGCATAGGTGTGTTAACAATGACCTATATGGCACTTTAGAGTTTGCCATTTAGTATGATGGCTGTTCTCCCACTTGCACAGCTGAATCACAGCTATTATGTTGCCAATTAGTCTTAACGATTAGAAGGCTGCTTTATAACAACAAGGCTGTTACAGGTATCTATTAACTCCAATCTGTTGCCCAAGGCGGAGTAATAGCCCAATTAACAACTAAAGGTAAATCCCAATGACCAACAAGTCTATTTGGTAACAACTTAATTTTAACTGGATAGAGGAGCCCAATATCTCAAATATAATTTGAGACTGAAACAGTGGATTTTAGCAAAATACAGCGTTAAAATATCATCCAGTCAAGACATAACAAGTGTTTTTGAACTCTGAGTAGCGCTTAGAATGCTTTATTGTCATAATACTGTTATTATTGCCTCATCATAGCAATTGCCTCCTCCAAATATCTCCAATGATCGCTGTAAATGGGAATACCCTATGAAATCAGTTGTTAATCAGCCTTCTTTCATAATGAACAGGCCACGCCTGCCATCAACGACAACTCTGGCCCAATTCCCAAGCCTGTTTTTGCAAGACAATCCTGGCCATAATACTGAGCCTATCTGATAATTCTGACCTGCCTTAAAAAACAAATCTGGCCATAATTCTGAGCCTGTCTCGAAAGACAATTCTGGCCACAATTCTGAGCCTGCCTCGAAAGACAACTCTGCCCATATTTCTGAGCATGTCTCGAAGGCAATTCTGGCCAAAATACTGAGCCTGCCTCAAAATGCAATTCTGGCCCAATTCCAACCTGCTTGGAATGCTAGCATTGTCCAGTTTTACATGGTTAGATGCCTCTAAGTAGATGACAATGTCTTAACCATTTGTGTATTGTACAATCAAGTGTAAATATTACCAACTTGTAAGTGGTCCCTTAGCTGTAGAGTAGAACTGGAAGAGTGTGTGGAACCTCTGGCCAGCTTTCATGCTGCCACCAGCTTCAGTGAACCGCTTACTGCCGATGAATATGTGGGGTGCGTTTTCGCCGAAACGATGAAGCTTTGCTCGTCGTTGGCCTTCATTGGTCCAACAGCTTGTGCTTCGTCCTCCAGTTGAATAGTCTGTTGAATAGATCTTACCTGAATAGAAGATTCGGCGGCTGGCTCTAATATCCCCCTGATAGCGGTGTTCACTGTATTGTGTTGGGATGGCAAACCTTGCTGCCAGGAATGGTACCTCTGACACGTGCCCTTCATTACTTGGGGTATGTTCCACGGCTATACCCTCAGACTTGGCGTCAGATTTATACTGACCCGGCATGCTCTCCACCTCTAAGAGGGAGACATTAAGCAGCCCTGTTACAAGGCGCTGCTGGCGTGGGCTCTCCCATAGGCTGACGCAGCCATAGCCTCGGCATCAACATTAAGCAGCCCTGTCCAAGGTGCTGCTGGCGCGGGCTCTCCCATAGGCCCGGCACTGCCACAGACTCGGCATCCACATTAAGCAGCCCTGTCCAAGGCGCTGCTGGCGCGGGCTCTCCCATAGGCCCAGCGCTGCACAGACTCGGCATGAACATGAAGCAGCCCTGTCCTAGGCGCTGCTGGCGCGGGCTCTCCCATAGGCCCGCGCTGACACAACTCCTGCTTCCTGGCCAACCTGCAAATGTTATACATTACTGGAGGGGAACCTCCCGGCACCAGGGCTGACCGTTCTGGTCGGTTTTACCCCATATCCTTGGGGACTACTGCGGTCTGGGCGACGCATTGCTGCTGGATGTCCGCGAAGTATCGGACAGGAAAGCTCTGTAAAAAAGAGGTTCCTGCAAGAAATCAAAACCAGGTAAGAAATACAAAACTTACCTGTAGTTTAAACTTACCGCTGGCAGGAGCGAGCGCCTGCCAGTCCGGTGCTCCGCCATGCTGATGACGTAATGGACGTGTGTGCGGACTGGTGGGGCTTCTTCACGTAGTCACTCACGTGACTCCGAAGTAAAACAATTATTTAACATTTGACATTGGTATTCTGACACAATGATTATGTTCTTTAATGTTTAAAATAATTAAATGAGATAAATGTGTAATTTTAATTTTTAAAAACTGAATAAGAAAGCAGCCCCAAAATAAAGCAGAATCTACTTATAGAACATAATGTAAGAATACATTCTCAAATATTAAGCCACAGATCTGTTAAGCCACAGAAATGTGTTTGTGCAATGCTTGAAGAATTGCTGAATGATGAAGTTGGTAATGAAAATTACATTAACATGTCATTAACCAATTTTGCCCATGTTTCTGACTGAGTTACTGCCAGTTTTAATTAGTTGAGAATTTTTATTGAAAAAATGTCATGATCCCTTGCAATTTTTTCTGACATCCATCTTGTCCAAATTCTATCAATATTGCTGCAATTCTCAGAATATGTATCTGGACAGATTTGCAACCACAATGGTCTGAATCGTGACTGGTTCTTTTTGTGCACAGAGCAATCAACTTCTGATAACACTGAAGGTCCAAGCTGACAGACATTTGGATGCATATGATACATTTCTCTCAATGTCATAGGCAGAGTGTTTTACAACTCCCTGCCAAAACAATCCTCCAGTGGACTGACCCAAACTGGGATCTCAGACACGACAACCCCCAAGTGTTTTCAGCATGTTCCTCCTAATCCAACAAATGCTTGAAGAAACCCCACAAAAAGAGAACTGGATATATTTTCATCTGATCAGATATAAGCAAAAAGGAGCAAAAGGACCTCTGACAAAAGTGGTCATACTTGGTACTGATTGGGGATGATCAGCCATGATCACATTGAAAGGCGGTGCTAGCTCGAAGGGCCGAATGGCCTACTCCTGCACCTATTGTCTATTGTCTATTGTCATGGCATGCAGAGATCCCCATGAAGTGCCCATAAGGGCATAAATGTTTGTACTTTTGGAAGCTCTGCAATGCTTTTCCACTTGAATGCAAATGTCACATTTGCCAACAATGGAAGATTCCTAATTTTTCCCATTGAACTTTCCTTGAATGTTGCAAATGAGCAGTGAAGTGTAAGAGTGAACATGTCGCGGCAAAGACAGCCTGCAAAGATCCTAAATTAAGATTTCTGGAAGTAATGTAGACACAATTATTTATGTTAAGTCCCAAGAAACGGATAGAAGTCCCCACTCATTTTTCGCACAGTGTTTTGCATAAGGAGCCCATTGGTACTGTTTATAGAAATGGTACTAAAAAATGTCATTTTTAAGCTTCTTGTAACAGCATTATGGAGGATGGGAATGTCATTTTAGCACCAGAAAATGGCCCAGGCACATTTATTTATTTATCTATCTATCTTCTATCTATCTATACTATTACTAAAACTCTCATCTTGACCACTTCATGTTGTCTATGTTGTAAATACATTTTAGCAAATACGCTACCCTATATCGCTATGATTTTTATTGTGAGTAAGCCATCTTACTCACCGTGCTCCTCCGCTCCAAACGCCCCAAGGTTTATTCCGATCGGTGAATTAATAGAAAAGTTATGAAGGTTTAAAAAATCGTTAAATCAGCAGATTGGTCTTCTCGCCTCTCCATCACCATAAAGGTAAGGCCCCATCCGGAGGCCAGGAGAATAAAGCCCGGAGGCCGGACAAGAGTCAGTCAGCCCGGAAGACCGTGAGTGAGAATTGAGTCCAGAACTGAGAGTCTACGCCATGCTGACTGAACTGTAAATCTACACCGTGCTGATTGACTGAACTGTGAGTCTATGCCGTGAGTGATTGAACTATGAGTCTACGCCGTGCTGAGTGACTGAATGTGAGTCTACGCCATGAGTGACTGACCCGTGAGTCTATACCGTGCTGAGTGACTGAACTGTGAATCTATGCCGTGAGTAACTGAACTGTGAGTCTACGCCATGCTGAGTGACGGAACTGTGAGTCTACATCATGCCCAGTGAACTGTGAGTCTATGCCATGCTGAGTCCAGAGTTCGCGCTCATTCCGGAAGTCCAGCTCAGGTCCAGAGTTCGCGCTCATTCCGGAAGTCCCACTCAGTCCAGATTTCGCGCTCATTCCGGAAGTCCCGCTCAGTCCAGAGTTCGCACTCATTCCGGAAGTCGGGCGTGAGTAGATTCAAGAGAGTTTCATATATGTCCCGGATGTGTGTGTGTGAGATGGAGGGTGTGTGTGAGATGGAGGGCGTGTCTGGGTGTGTGTGAGATGGAGGGTGTGTGAGTGTGAGATGGAGGGTGTGTATGAAATGGAGGGTGTGTGAGTGTGTGTGAGTGTGTGTGTGTGAGTGTGTGTGTTTGTGTGAGAGATGGAGGGTGTGAGTGTGTGAGTGTGTGTGAGATGGATGGTGTGTGTGTGTGTGTGAGATGGAGGGTGTGTCTGTGTGTGTGTGTGTGTGTGTGATGGAGGGTGTGTGTGTTTGTGTGAGTGAGATGGAGTGTGTGTGTGTGTGTGTGTGTGAGATGGAGGGTGTGTCTGTGTGTGTGTGTGTGATGGAGGGTGTGTGTGTTTGTGTGAGAGATGGAGGGTTTGTGTGTGTGCGAGGGAGGGTGGGTGAGTGTGAGATGGAGTGTGTGTGTGTGTGATGGAGGGTTTGTGTGAGTGTGTGTGTGTGTGTGATGGAGTGTGTATGTGTGTGTGATGGTCGGTATGTGTGTGATGGAAGGTGTGTGTGTGATGGAGGGTGTGTGTGGGTGTGATGGAGGGTGTGTGTGTGTGATGGCGGGTGTGTGTGTGATGGAGGGTGTGTGTGTGTGTGTTGATGGAGTGTGTGTGTGTGTGTGTGTGTGAGCCCACCAGCCGTGAGTGAGTGAACTGCGAGCCCACCAGCCATGAGTGAGTGAACTGTGATCCCACCAGCCGTGAGTGCGTGAACTGCGAGTCCACCAGCCGTGAGTGACTGAACAGCGAGCCCACCAGCCGTGAGTGAGTGAACTGCGAGCCCACCAGCCGTGAGTGACTGAATTGCGAGCCCACCAGCCGTGACTGACCGAACTGTGTCCAAGAATGTCCATACTAGCCCTCTGGAAACCAGTCCCTTCGGCCCACACCCATGCTAGCGCTCCACAAAGCCCCCCCCCCCCCCCCCCCACTGGCCACCAATATTGGAATTTGTGGAGAGGTGGAATATTGCGTTGGGGGACCAGCCCTCCCTTGTGAGAATGGGACCCAACACATCCCACTTAGTCTAGTATAGGTTAACGTTTTATTTGATCAGCCATATATTATTGTTCAGCAACCCCAGCAAATGAAGTTCGTTAAGGTAATATGGATAAAGAAACATACATGACAAATCACAGTTTGTTTTCCATCCAATATAACTAAGATCAATATTGAATTCATTATACTGCTTGAAATATTTATTTCCCTTGGCAGAAACTCTACTGCATTTGATATTCACAAGTACCTTATGTTCAAGTGTTGACATGACTATTCATAAGGAGGATGACAAGAATCTTGATCAATTGCTCCTTATTTTACAGTAGGAATATTCATTATTGGTCTAAGTATAATTGCGTTTCAAAGCTTGATCCATAAAATAGGGCATTCATATTTTGCAGATTCACTGCTGATTGATTCCAAATAACCGGTTGTTTTTCATGGCGATAGATAAGATGTTAGCATTTTAGGAAATTTCAGTATCTCTATCATCGTAAATAAACCAATAACGACATTTGATAAATGGTTGATTATAAAGATGTGTTAATTCATAACCTTCGATGATTTTAACCTTATTTATTGCACAAGAAGTAAATTAAATATAGAAAATGTCAGATGGAAATCAAATTTTAACAATCCATGTGACAATCAAACAAAATAAAAGTTGGAAATTTTGCACCTGAAAAACAGAAGAACATATGTTAGAAATACCTGTAAGAAATTCTGGAAAAGACAAATGAGCCTTTCTATTTTACATCTTGCACATAAACAACTTGACAAAGGACCCCTGCCCAGAAAATGAATTCCTCTCTCAATTCATAGATACATAGATACATAGAAAATAGGTGCAGGAGTAGGCCATTCGGCCCTTCGAGCCTGCACCGCCATTCAATATGATCATGGCTGATCATCCAACTCAGTATCCCGTACCTGCCTTCTCTCCATACCCCCTGATCCCTTTAGCCCAAGGGCCACATCTAACTCCCTCTTAAATATAGCCAATGAACTGGCCTCAACTACCCTCTGTGGCAGAGAGTTCCAGAGATTCACCACTCTCTGTGTGAAAACGTTTTTTCTCATCTCGGTCAAAGGATTTCCCCCTTATCCTTAAGCTGTGACCCCTTGTCCTGGACTTCCCCAACATCGGGAACAATCTTGCTGCATCTAGCCTGTCCAACCCTATAAGAAATTTGTACGTTTCTATAAGATCCCCTCTCAATCTCCTAAATTCTAGCGAGTATAAGCCAAGTCTATCCAGTCTTTCCTCATATGAAAGTCCTGACATCCCAGGAATCAGTGTGGTGAACCTTCTCTGCACTCCCTCTATGGCTATAATGTCCTTCCTCAGATTTGGAGACCAAAACTGTACGCAATACTCCAGGTGTGGTCTCACCAAGACCCTGTACAACTGCAGTAGGACCTCCCTGCTCCTATACTCAAATCCTTTTGATATGAAAGCTAACATACCATTCGCTTTCTTCACTGCCTGCTGCACCTGCATGCCTACTTTCAATGACTGGTGTACCATGACACCCAGGTCTCGCTGCATCTCCCCTTTTCCTAATCGGCCACCATTTAGATAATAGTCTGCTTTCCTGTTTTTGCCACCAACGTGGATAACCTCACATTTATCCACATTATACTGCATCTGCCAAACATTTGCCCACTCACACAGCCTATCCAAGTCACCTTGCAGTCTCCTAGCATCCTCCTCACAGCTAACACTGCCCCCCCAGCTTAGTGTCATCCGCAAACTTGGAGATGTTGCCTTCAATTCCATCATCCAGTTCATTAATATAAATTGTAAATAGCTGGGGTCCCAGCACTGAGCCTTGGGATACCCCACTAGTCACTGCCTGCCATTGTGAAAAGGACCCGTTTACTCCTACTCTTTGCTTCCTGTTTGCCAGCCAGTTCTCTATCCACAACAATACTGAACCCCCAATACCGTGTGCTTTAAGTTTGTATACTAATCTCTTATGTGGGACCTTGTCGAAAGCCTTCTGAAAGTCCAGATACAACACATCCACTGGTTCTCCCCTATCCACTCTACTAGTTACATCCTCGAAAAATTCTATAAGATTCGTCAGACATGATTTACATTTCGTAAATCCATGCTGACTTTGTCCAATGATTTCACCACTTTCCAAATGTGCTGCTATCCCATCTTTAATAACTGACTCTAGCAGTTTCCCCACTACCGATGTTAGACTAACTGCTCTGTAATTCCCCATTTTCTCTCTCCCTCCCTTCTTAAAAAGTGGGGTTACTTTTGCTACCCTCCAATCCTCAGGAACTACTCCAGAATCTAAAGAGTTTTGAAAAATTATCACTAATGCATCCACTATTTCTGGATCTACTTCCTTAAGTACTCTGGAATGCAGCCTATCTGGCCCTGGTGATTTATCGGCCTTTAATCCATTCAATTTACCCAACACCACTTTTGTCTTCCTTAGTGAAGACGGAACCAAAGTAGTTATTCAATTGGTCTGCCATATCCTTGTTCCCCATGATCAATTCACCTGTTTCTGACTGCAAGGGACCTACATTTGTTTTAACTAATCTCTTTCTCTTCACATATCTATAAAAACTTTTGCAGTCAGTTTTTATGTTTTCTTTCATAATCTATTTCCCCTTTCCTAATTAAGCCCTTTGTCCTCCTCTGCTGGTCTCTGAATTTCTCCCAGTCCTCTGGTATGCTGCTTTTTCTGGCTACTTTGTACGCATCATCTTTTGCTTTGATACTATCCCTGATTTCCCTTGTTATCCACGGAGGCACTACCTTCCCTGATTTATTCTTTTGCCAAACTGGGATGAACATTTTTTGTAGTTCATCCATGCAGTCTTTAAATGCCTTCCATTGCATATCCACCATCAACCCTTTTAGAACTAATTGCCAGTCAATCTTGGCCAATTCACGTCTCATACCCTCAAAGTTACCTTTCTTTAAGTTCAGAACCGTTGTTTCTGAATTAACAATGTCACTCTCCATCCTAATGAAGAACTCAACCATATTATGGTCACTCTTGCCCAAGGGGGCATGCACAACAAGACTGCTAACTAACCCTTCCTCATTACTCAATACCCAGTCTAGAATAGCCTGCTCTCTCGTTGGTTCCTCTACATGTTGGTTTAGATAACTATCCCGCATACATTCCAAGAAATCCTCTTCCTCAGCACCCCTGCCAATTTGATTCACCCAATCTATATGTAGATTGAAGTCACCCATTATAACTGTTTTGCCTTTGTTGCACGCATTTCTAATTTCCTGTTTGATGCCATCCCCAACTTCACTACTACTGCTAGGTGGCCTGTACACAACACCCACCAGCGTTTTCTGCCCCTTAGTGTTTCGCAGCTCTACCCATACCGATTCCACATCCTCCAAGCTAATGTCCTTCCTTTCCACTGCGTTAATCTCCTCTCTAACCAGCAACGCTACCCCACCTCCTTTTCCTTTCTCTCTATCCCTCCTGAATATTGAATATCCCTGGATGTTCAGCTCCCAGCCTTGGTCACCCTGGAGCCATGTCTCCGTGATCCCAACTATATCATAATCATTAATTGCTATCTGCACGTTCAACTCATCCACCTTATTACGAATGCTCCTTGCATTGAGACACAAAGCCTTCAGGCTTGTTTTTACAACGCTCTTACCCCTTATACAATTATGTTGAAAAGTGGCCCTTTTTGATTTTTGCCCTGGATTTGTCTGCCTGCCACTTTTACTTTTCATCTAGCTACCTATTGCTTCCGCCCGCATTTTACACCCCTCTGTTTCTCTGCTCACCCATTTAAGAACCCCACCACCTCTTATTCTCTGTTTATTATTGTTTTCTTCTTTCCCCCCTACATGTTGGGTCTGAGTGCTTTCCTTCTCTGCCTCCTGCCTCACACACTGTCTAATAGATTTCTCTATTTGAGTCCCTCCCCCCAACCATTCTAGTTTAAAGTCTCCCCAGTAGCCTTTGCAGATCTCCCCGCCAGGATATCGGTCCCCCTCAGGTTCAAGTGCAACCCATCCTTTTTGTACAGGTCGCACCTTCCACAAAAGAGGTCCCACACGTGCTGCCTCCCTACTGTGTGTTTCGGCAAGAAACAGGAGAAAATGTTCATTTTGGTCAATAGAGCATTTAGATTCGTAAGGTTAGAATGGGCATAACAAGTTATAACATGCTTATTCATTAAATTCTGTTCCTGTAATGAGTAATTAATATACATTTATTTCTCTACATGTAATATTAGCAGAATATTTAATTTTGTTTCATAAAAATTGTTCTTTCATATAATTTATTCTTTGAGCCGCAAGCAGGGCTGGAAGGCAAGGTGTATGCCCATCGAGGTTGGCTGCAGAGGTTTTGCAGTGCAATCGCTCTACAAAGCCTTGAGTGCATTGGGCATCAATGGAAGGGAGAGGAGAAGAGCCAATAAGAACACCACAGAGGCAGCGGAGAAAGCCTCGAGATGGCTCTGGATCAGGAGAGGAGGTCCATGGGGAGGAACGAATGCCACCTGAACACAAGTCGTGGTCTCATCAACCACGGCTGGGTCGCCTGGGTGAGGGTGTCTGATGTTGAAAGACCCGAAACATCCAATGATCCCAGGTTACATCACTGATGATGTGTTCAGGAGCATCAATAGATGTGTTTTTATCAATCAAATTTTCCAATAATGGATATTTCAAGTGTATTTTTTACAAATGTCATTCACCTTTTGATTGAAATATCAGCAATTTGCTGCTGAACATCATTCAAATATACTGCAATAAATATTGCAAATATTGAATTACTTGATCTCCACTTTTGCCACATGTATTTCCACAAATTATCATAATGTTAAATATCATGAATAATTAGAAATGTACAAGTATCTTACATTTAGAAAAAATAAACTTACATAAATTACTTTTTCAAATACCTATTTATGCATAAGATACTAATTAAAAGCAATAGTGAAATTAAGAAATATTGTTGATGGAAATCTGGTTCAAAAACCATCTACTAAATTAAAGATCAGTGATTAGATATTTATGACATACTCAGTCATGCACCCTTACAAATACGTAGGAAACAAAATTATCACTGTTTTAATTTTTTCATCCAATAATATGCAATGTGTCAATAATTTTGAAATTCATGGTTCAATTATTAAAGCTCCGAATGCAAATTTCAGAGTAAGTAAAGTTTGTTTTCCAACAATTTACCTAATCTTAATTTTCCAATAGATTAAAATACTTTTTGCTCTCAAAGTGAGTCCTTTAGTCCCTGGATCTTTGACCTCTTAAAAAAGGAGTTAGCAATTTAATCTATAAAACGTTGATAATTGCGTCTCCAGGTCAGATCTTCAAATGAGTGATTATTTGGAATGTCAAATAGTAAGAAGAAGAATGGTGAATAAATGCTTCTTTACAATGGATAAAAGAAAGTACATCATGAGACACACATTTGCACATACTGCATACACTCTGAAAGTAATTTTAGCTATATTCATAAATGCTATTAATATGCTTCTGAGGTTCTGCTGTATTTTACACTATTCATTCTGCGAGGCTGTATGTAATCATTTTATTGAATCTTCAAAATATTCTACAAATATTTGAGATTGATGCCCAAATTATATATAATTTATTGCAACATCCCTGCAATATGCTGCATCCCTTCAAAAACCTTCCGAGTGTTTCCCAATCAGAAGCCTTGGATGAACTCTGAGATCCGCACTCTTCTGAAGACCAGACACCGGGCATTCATGTCTGATGATACAGTGGTCTACAAGAAGACCATCAAAAAGGCCAAAAGGGACTTCTGCTCCAAGCTGGAGGATGACAGATGTTCGGCAGCTGTGGCGGGGTCTGAATGCAATCACCTCCTACAAGGCGAAATCAGGAGGTAGCTCGAATGTTGGCGAAACATCACTCCCTGACGAGCTCAATGCGTTTTACGCAAGCTTTGATAGGGAAAACACTGATGTGCCTTCTCGAGCCCCCATTCGCTGTGATGGTATTTCAGTCTCAGTCACAGAGGCGGACGTCAGAAAATCCTTCAGAGGGGTGAACCCTCGAAAAGCGCCTGGACCTGATGGTACACCAGGTCGTGTTCTAAAAACCTGTGCGGAACAACAGGCTAGAGGTTTTGCGGACATTTTCAACCTCTCACTTCTGAGGTCTGAGGTTCCCACCTGTTTTAAAAGGGCATCAATTATACCGGTGCCCAAGAAGAGCAAGGTGACGTGCCTCAACGACTATCGACCAGTGGCACTAACGTCGGTGGTGATGAAGTGCTTTGAGAGGTTGATCATGGCGCAAATCAACTCCTACCTCGACAAAAACCTGGACCCACTGCAGTTTGCCTACCGCCACAACAGATCAAAGGTGGATGCGATCTCGCTGACTCTCCACTCCGCTCTGGACCACTTGGACAACAAAAACTCATATGTCAGGCTGTTATTCATTGATTACAGCTCGGCATTTAATACAATCATCCCCTCCAAGCTGATTACCAAGCTCTCTGATCTGGGTCTCTGCACATCCCTATGCAATTGGATCCTCGACTTCCTCATTCAAAGACCATAGACGGTTCGTATTGGTGGAAATGTGTCAGCCTCGATAACAATCAGCACGGGAGCACCTCAAGGCTGCGTACTCAGCCCTCTGCTGTACTCACTCTATATTCATGACTGCGTAGACGGTCATAGTGCGAACTCCATCATCAAGTTCACTGACGACATCACTGTTGTGGGACGTATCACTGATGGGGACGAGTCAGAATATAGAAGTGAGATCGACCGACTGACAAAATGGTGCCAGCACAATAACCTGGCCCTCAACACCAGCAACACCAAGGAACTGATTGTGGACTTTGTAAGGGGTAGGACGGGGACCTACAGTCCCGGTTATATCAACGGGTCGATGGTGGAGAGGGTCAAGAGCTTCAAATTCCTGGGCGTGCATATTTCTGAAGATCTCTCCTGGACCGAGAACACTGATGCAATTATTAAGAAAGCACATCAGCGACTCCACTTCCTGAGAAGATTATGGAGAGTCGGTATGTCAAGGAGGACTCTCTCTAACTTCTACAGGTGTACAGTAGAGAGCATGCTGACCGGTTGCATCGTGGCTTGGTTCGGCAACTTGAGCGCCCAGGAGCGGAAAAGACTACAAAAAGTAGTAAACACTGCCCAGTCCATCATCGGCTCTGACCTCCCTACCATCGAGGCGATCTATCGTAGTCGCTGCCCCAAAAAGGCTGGCAGCATCATCAAGGACCCACACCATCCTGGCCACACACTCATCTCCCCGCTACCTTCAGGTACAAGGTACCATAGCCTGAAGATTGCAACGTCCAGGTTCAGAAATAGCTACTTCCCCACAGCCATCAGGCTATTAAACTCAACTGAAACAAATCTCTGAACATTAATAGACCATTATCTGTTTATTTGCACTTCATCTGCTTATTTATTGATGTGTGTATATATTTATATAATGGTATATGGACACACTGATATGTTCTGTATTCATGCCTACTATATTCTGTTGTGCTGAAGCAAAGCAAGAATTTCATTGTCCGATCTGGGACACATGACAATAAACTCTCTTGACTCTTGACTTGACTTGAAAACATAATAGCAAACTGTTACAATCTAGATGGGTATATTAAGTCTACATATTAGATATATATGTTATGAATATACCTCCTTTGAAAGTGACAAATCATTGTAATTGTGATGTATGATTGTACAATTCTTGGCATTTCTAAATCATAATGGATTATTATAGAATATATTAGACTAAACAGTCATGAAACTTAAAAAGCGGTAGCAACATCACTGACATTTTTATTTTTAATTGCTTTTCTCAAATTCAAAATTATTTTGCAATTGCAATTGATTGTTTAATTATTCTGCCCAAGATAAAACTCCAGTTAATTCATTTGTATAACAATAAGTGATACTCGTGTCACATTGCAAAAATACTGTCAATATTTTGTGCATATTGCACATATTTTGTGTAATATTGTGTGCATAAAATAGTACTCTAACATATAATTAATTGCATTCATTTTTAAATCCTTGTCTCTTACAATTATGAAAAATTTACATTAATTTACTGTTGAACAACCACTTTGGACTTTCTTTTATAATCAATTACATGAGTTTAAAAAAGGAAGCAGGGAAAGCCCACATAGTCCCTCAAATTTGCTCTAGCATTCAATGATCACTGCTGAACCTTAAATTCAACTCCATTTCCCCATCTAATCCCCACATTCCTTGTTTCTTCCCCAGTCCAAAACATTTATCAATCTCAGGCTTGAAGTACAACCTCAGTTTTGGAAAATTCCAAAGATTCACAACCCTTATTATTTGAGTCCTAAATAACAAACTATTTTTCCTGAGACATTGTTTCAGCAGAGGCACCAATCTTTCATCTCGGTTATGACAGTTTATCAGATCCATACCTATTTCAATAAGGTCACCTTTCAATCTCTAACTTCTAGAGAGTATTTGGCCAAGCTACACACATATTCCACAACAGAAAACTATATCATCCCAGCAGTTAATGTAGCGAACCTTTGTTGCAGTGGCTGTAACGTAAATCCATCCTTCCTATGGCACGAAGACACTAACCTGTAAACAATAGCCATGGTGTAGTCTCACCTGTACCCAATACACTGCTGCACAACCTCTTTGGTACTTTTTACCCATTTGCAATAAAGTCCACATGTGACTTACCATGTGCTTAGCTTTTACCAGCGTGATTGGCATATTATTGATCTCCCCTGCTACTATAAGATATCTCCCTTCCTTATCTAAAATAGTGTTCTTTGATTTAAATGGAATTCCTTTACGAATAATAATTGCAGTACCTCTAGATTTAGAGGTAAATGAAGAGTGAAATGTTTGGCCTATCCAGTTCGCCCTCAGTCTTGTCTGATCTTGCTGTTTAAGATGTGTTTCCTGTAGAAACGCTATGTCCGTGTTGTATGATTTCAACTGAGCTAGTATCTTGCCCCTTTTAATAGGTTCATTAATCCCCCTTATATTCCAACTACATAATGTGATTCCTCCTATTTTCTTTTGATTGTCGTCATGCATTTTTACCAATTTTAATGACCTTAATTATTGTGGTGCGTTCATACCTCCGGACTCTGGTTATTTTGGGAGTATTTCTATTATAGACTTCCTTGGTAGTTCTCCTGCGCGATTGTCCTTGAAGAAAAAACACACAGATGTGACATATTGTGATTAAAAAAAAATATATATATAAATCAAATAAATTTACGGTGTCTAAAATTTCAACACCGTAGTGAGTGGCCCACTCGTCACGCTGGTAAACATATATGCGCCCAACTTTGATAACCCTCAATTTTTTAATAAAATTCTGAATATAATTGCAGAATCTAATTATCAAAATGTTATAATCGGAGGAGATTTTAATTGTGTTTTAGATCCTTATTTAGATAAATCGATGCAAAAACAAAAAGGTCAGACGAAATCTAAAACCAGTGAACTCTTACACACATATATGGAAAACACAAATATAACAGATGTATGGAGGATTGCAAACCCGACGGGAAGGGATTACTCGTTTTATTCAATGGTGCATAAAACATATTCACGGATAGACTATTTTCTAGTGGATACAAAATTAATCTCGCAATCTTTGAATCCTAAATATCATATTAATGCGATCTCAGATCATTCTCCGTTAACTTTTGTTCTAAAACTAGAAGGAATGTCTATGAATAAACCGTTCTGGAGGTTTAACTCACAAATTTTAAAAGACCCTCAAGGGAGTATCTATCTAAAAAAACAGATGGATCTATTTTTTGAGTTAAATGATACACCAGAGATATCCCCCACGTTATTATGGGAATCCTTCAAAGCATTTATAAGAGGAGTCATTATTTCATTTCAAGCTTATCAAAATAAAAAGAATAAGAATGAACAAAGACACTTAGAAGATCAAATAAAACAGTTAGATATAGATAATGCTAAAGACCCAACTATGGATAAACATAATAAAATACTACTACTGAAATTTCAGTTAAATAAATTACTGTCAGAGAAAGTTATAACATTATTTCAAATCACAAAACAAGAACACTTCGAATTCGGGGACAAACCCCACAAACTTCTAGCACGACAACTTAAAAAACGGGAAAAAGAGAATGCAATATTAAAGATTAAATCAGATAGAGGGGAAGTATTAACACTACCCAAGGATATTAATAAAAGATTTGCTCAATTTTACCAGAATCTATACACATCTAAAACGTCAATAGACAATAATAAAATCTCAGAATTTTTAGATAATTGTAATCTACCACAATTAGAACGCAGGGAACAAGAGGAACTGGGAGCACAAATTACTTCTAAGGAGATAGAAGACACAATAAAAACACTAAAAAATGGAAAAACACCAGGACCAGACGGATTCAGTAATGAATTTTATAAATCTTTTTATGATATAGTTACTCCACGATTACAAAAAATGTATACATATGCTTATAAAGAGCAAAACCTACCTGAAACACTAGCGGAATCAACGATCATATTAATACTTAAAAAAGATAAAAATATAGAAGAACCAGGATCATATAGAGCTATTGCTTTGTTAAATACGGATCAGAAAATAATAGCAAAAACATTAGCCAATAGATTAAGCAAGTATGTTAGTAGACTAATACATGAGGATCAAACAGGATTTATACCTAAGAGACACTCATTTAATAATTTGAGACGTTTGCTTAACATAATGCATTCACATAAATCTTATGACCAAGAGTTAGCTATCATCTCACTGGACGCAGAAAAAGCGTTTGATCAAGTAGAATGGGACTATATGATCAAAGTATTGCAAAAATTCCAATTGGGAGAAAACTTTATTGCATGGATAAAACTACTATATAACAAACCTACGGCTAGAATACTAACTAATAATATATTATCTTCAAAATTCGAATTATCTAGGGGCAACAGACAAGGATGTTCACTATCACCGCTGTTATTTGCTTTGGTAATTGAACCCCTTGCTGAAAAAATAAGAACACACTCGAATATTCACGGTTATAACACAAAATATTCAAACAACAAACTATCCCTATATGCTGATGATGTACTACTGTACATCACAAAACCACAAATTAGTATACCAAATATATTAAACTTAATTGAGGACTTTGGATCCTTTTCAGGATATAGAATAAATTGGAACAAAAGTGAAATTATGTCGATTAAACCAAAAGATTCAACACATCTCAGGAAATTCCCTTTTAAAATAGCTATGGAAAAATTCAAATATTTAGGAATTGAGATTACTAGAAATTACCATGATATGTTTAAAGCTAATTATAATCCCCTACTTAAGAAATTAAATAATCTGATTAAATTTTGGAAAACACTTCCGATGTCCTTAATAGGTAGGATAAATGCTATAAAAATGATTTTCTTACCACAAATCCTTTACCTATTTCAATCAATACCTATATATCTCCCAAAAAAGTTTTTCAAAAAACTGGACTCAGACATTACAAATTTTATATGGGATTACAAATCCCACAGAATACAAAGAACACACCTTAACAAACGAAAAGAGTTGGGGGGTCTAGCGCTCCCTAACTTTATGTATTATAACTGGGCAGTAAATATTAAAAATATGATTCACCTGCTGGACAATTCTGCCCAGCAGGTGGACTGGATTATAATGGAAAAAGGGGATTGCTCCCCGAATAATATAGGAGCGATTATTCTCTCTCCAATAAACTTGAATAATAAAAATTATAATAAAAATCCAATTATATATAGCACTATTAGAACATGGAAGCAAATAAAACAGAATCTAAAATTAAGAAACCTATCTCT
Source organism: Malacoraja senta (assembly GCA_038087875.1). Lineage (NCBI taxonomy): Eukaryota > Metazoa > Chordata > Chondrichthyes > Rajiformes > Rajidae > Malacoraja > Malacoraja senta. The sequence continues at coordinate 247,459 of JAXLNO010002250.1, read as the reverse complement.
CTTAATACCAATAGTCAATAACCCATCGTTTAAACCTTCAATCATAGATAAAGCATTTATACAATGGGAAAGAATGGGAATTAAAACGCTCGAAGATCTGTATGAATTAGAAAAATTACTATCATTCCAACAACTACAACTGAAATATAATTTGAAAAATAATCAATATTTTAAATATATACAAATCTGTGACTATTTGAAAACACACACAAAAGATTATTATAATATGCCTTCCGACTTACTAGATGAAGCAATGAAGACAAAGGCGGAATCAGCTAATTTAATATCATACTTATATAATATCATTTTAAATATAGAAATACCCACAACAGATGGAATTAGAAGAGATTGGGAACAAGATCTAGGTATAAAAATTTCAAAAGAGAGTTGGGATAATCATTTATTACAGGTGCATAAATGCTCGATCAACGTACGACATACGCTTATCCAATTTAAAACATTACATAGATTATATTATTCAAAAACCAAACTAAATAAAATCTTTCCTAACGTCTCACCAATCTGTGATAAATGTATATGTCAAGAAGCTACCATAGCACATTCTTTTGTTTTTTGTACAAAAATCCAAAAATTCTGGTTTGAAATATTTGATATTTTTTCAAAATTAATCAAAATAAAACTGGTACCAAAACCAGAATGGATTATTTTTGGAATATCGGAAGGTATTCCTGAATTAAACGTGTATCAGAAGAATTTACTCAATTATGGGCTAATAATGGGAAAAAAGCTTATACTTAAATTCTGGAAAAATGCGCCCACACCAACAATAAAAATGTGGACATCAAATATGTTGGAAACATTACATCTGGAAGAGATGAGATTCCTCCTAGTAGGCAAAGCAGATCAATTTCAAAAGACGTGGTCTACGTTTTTGGACCTATTACAAGCATGAGGTGCAATAGTAATTTAGAAAAACAAATAAATAAATAAAAGGTATCTGGACCTGGTAATGGGAGGTAAAATAAAAATAGACTTGGTTGGTAGTTCCTTCTCTATGAAGTATGGTATAAGAGTCATAATAGAGCGATTGTTCCTTCTTTCTTTCTCTTTTTTTTCTAGGGTCTATTTTCTAACTTTACTTCCTTCTCTAACCTCTTTTCTAAGGGGCTTTCTTTTCCCAACACTCTTTTGCACTTCACAACCTTTGCGCACTTTCTTCACTTTTCTTACTTCTTTCTTTTTCTTTCTTAAAGTTTAAAAAAGTGAAGCGGTACAAAAAATGTATTAATATATACGTGTTGTACATTACTGTAATCTACCGTACTTCTAAAAAATAAAAAATATAAAAAAAAAAAAAATAAAAAAAAAAAAAAAAAAAAAAAAATAATCTTGTGCATTCACTGTTACATAAGCCTACTGTTACTGTAGAAGATCATTGTACATGTATGCATCACTGTAAACATGGTCATTTTTCAAGTACAAGTTATGTGCTAAAAATATTTACATCTAAGCCAGTAGACAATTATTATATAAATCATGTAATCTTCATGTGATTCGTAAAAACATGCTGCTTAAATTTCAAATTGTATAATAATTAAATTGCATGATGAAACCTTTTAAATGAACATGAATGAAATTTGAATTTGTTATCATCTTAAAATTACAAAGTGTGCTTTAACTTCTGCGTTTGTGATTCACTGATTTGCCAATTTCTTACAATTTCATTCATAGTAAATGCTGATGAGCCAAGTTAAAAAAAAAAAAAAAAAAAAAAAAAAAAAAAAAAAAAAAAAAAAAAAAACCATGTGCTTAGCCTTCATATTAACTTTCTACACTTCATATTAACTTTCTCCATTTCATGTATATGGACACTAAAATGATTCTGGTCGCCAATAATTAATAGTTCTTCATCAAAATTAAAATTAGATTTTTTTTCTGTTATTCCCAACAAACTGAGTAGTCTCATTACATCTACGATTTCTGATGTTGTATTTCTACTTAATGTGCCTTTGTGTACTCCTTACAATTTAATTTCCCACCTAGCCTTTTTCAGACAAACATAACAAAATTAGAAATGTAAATATGTCACCAAAGGGAAACTAAAATAATTCTGCCAATACCAGACTTCCACACAAATACAATTTGTTTTTTCATGCCCTCTAAATTCCATTCTTTAACTAATCCTTCATCTATGTTAATGTGTTAGCCCATATCTATAATTGAAGGTAATTTTATAATATTATGCATTTTTTTAATATACACAACACACAATGAGTATGTGAACTGGATAAATTATATGTTTTGACAAATTTCATGTTTTTTTACGTATTGTTATTCAATCTGAAAGCAAAACAGGTATCATTAGCTGTACGGCAAGATTTTGATTTATTTTAATTTTATTAGATCATTGCAAACCTGCTCATTTAAAGTTCTCTTAATGAAAAGAAGTAAAATTGCCTCTCAAAGTCAGTAGATTCCTGTAGGTAAAGACAACTATGCAGGATCAATTATTAAACCAACTCAATGCATATTTGTCATTCTATCTTGTATAAATAATGACAACATTATAATAAAATGTATTAAAATATTTATCTTTAATGTTGCCTTGCTATGTAATGCCTATCAGGTTTATTATGTAAAATGACTTTCCAAATCAAATCTGATTTTAAAAATATTTCTCTTTTAAGCATCAGTATCAGTAATGTGAGGTTTGTTTGCAAATGCCACTGACCCCTGCTCTTTGCCCATGGAAAGCTACCAACCATGGAGCCAGGATCTTTGTTGAGGTGGAGACTGGGACTTGGGGGAGGGGTGGAGAGGAAAGGTCAGTTGCGTGAGGGCTGCAACTTTGTTGACATCTTAAGATTTTCTATAAAAAAGGTTAATATGAATCCAGTTTTGAAAAGCATTTTCTAATTTGGCTCATACTGTAATATTTGAAAAAGACCTGTACATTTAAACATGACCATGCAGCAAGGAATGATTTGATATCTGAAAATTGTTAATATATTCTTCATTTCCTAAACTGCAAAAAATCGTACTTGCTTTCAGAAGTTCCAGAAGATTCACACATTAAAGAAAATCACATTTTAATTGTACACAAATTATCTTTCATTGTTTTTAGTTCAGTAAATCAAATAGTTCAAGTAATTACATATATTGATGTTGAGAACATCATCTGAAACTTGTGCAGGATTTGATGGCAATGCTACAAAAATAATTTTTCATTTAAACACAATCAGATGCATGCCATATTTCATTAGATATATTTATTAATTCTTCATCTAATAACATTTATAAATTCAATATAAAGAAATGTATATTTCACACAATGACTATGACCACAAACTTCATCTCATGAGTAACACAATGTTGGCACAATTTTGAACTACAGTAAATAATTCGACTATTACAGATTTGCCAGGCCTTTCAGAAATAATAATTGATTGATTTCTCACAGATATCCAGAAACTTCAAAACAATATGTCAAATGCTTCTTTGTGATTACACATATGCAAAAACTTTTACTGTTTTCGTATTTTTCTAATCATTTCCATAGACTTGTACCTCTTAGTTCTCGAGTTTTGGGATTTCATTGTTGTTATAAACTATAAACAGGAAATCTGGACCTAAGACTTAACGAAAAGAAAACTTCAACATGCTGCCTCACCCGCTGAGTTTCTCCAGAATTTTTGTCTACCTTCAGAAGGAAGGTCTAGATTAAGTTGATCGCTGGATGCGGTTATTTTGACCATCAGTAACGAAGGGCCAGGCTGGAATTTTGATGCTGATTTAAACATAATAAGCACACACACACACACACACACATATATATATATAAATCATCATGACACAAGAATGAGTAAGTAATCTTTGATGTTTATTTTCCGGAGAAACAAACCGATTCACGTTTCCGGGAACGGATCTAGTTCTCGGTTTTCAATGCAGGTATTGATGTTTTCCCCCGATGTGGCCCCACTTGATTAGCACAGTTTGGCCTCAATATTTTTAGATCTGAATGTTCGCGAAAAACGGGTAATGAACTGCAGGGAGCCCAAGTTTAGTAAACACGTTCAAACTTTCTTCCAGCCAAGTTTTTTAAAGAAATATATATATATATATAATGACTGGTATACAGAAACGTGGTCTATTTCCCTTTAAGTATTCTGGGTAAAAGAGGTATTTTATGACAGATTCTTTGAACGTGATGTTGTGGAGAAAGTAAACGTGGTGTCCGCGGGCATAGTTCTGTCTTTTTTTGTTACCGATTGTTTGTGTTGGGTTTTAACCGTCACTTTCACATCACTTTCGAGGGCAAGGAAGCAAAATCTCCCTCAAGGACTCCGAGTCGCAGCTGGCAATGTGGACAAGGACAACATAAACTAGTAGCAGGATGTGAGAGCCCCGCACACCGTCAATGTTGTTACTTTTGATTGTTGGCCGCATTATAGTTCGCAAGTTCACCATCAAGGCTGATTGCATGATCTCCTGAATTCCAACACTTTGGGAGCGTCAAAAACAGCCAAGGTCGGAATCCAGAGGGACACTTGCCAAGTTTGTGACTTCTTTAAATATTCCAAGACTTAAGTGGGCTGAACCGTTAACATATCGGGATCCAGGAAGCTGAGCTGGATTTTTAAATGTTTTTTTAACGAGAAGAAAGTGTGTCGGTGGTTGGTAGCGAGGAGAGGAGGTGGAGGAGGAGGGGAGGGGGTGGGGTGGTGGAAGGAAGCTTATCTTCCGTTGTGTAGTCTTATGTTTCTTTTTTCTTTCGTCGGCTGGAACTTGACAGTGGGAAACGAAAAGTTCACTGAGCTGAGAGACAGAGAGAATGTGAGTGATTCGGGAAGAGAAAAGGCCGGGCGGCTCTCGCCTTTGTTGTTCAAAGGAATGCGGAAATGTTGATGTTGTGTGTCAACTGCTGAAGGGGGGGGGGTCACATTCAGGCGTCGTGGGAAAGAAAAGACAGAACCCTTGCTCTCCTCTCTCTCTCTCTCTCTCTCTCTCTCTCTCTCTCTCCCCCACTCTCTCTTTCTCTCTGGCAAGGGCTGTGGCGGAGGGAGCGAAATCCTCGCGTAAAAGAGAAAGGAGGCAAGGGATTAGAGTGGAAATTGGATAGAAATTGTCCACCCAGGCTCCATACATGCTGACCGGCAAAGAGAACCAAACATTTGGCTAACAAGTTTTGTAAACTCCAGGCCTGGCATTTGCTTCTCTTTTGCACCATCTACCCCAACCACCCCCCTCCCCTCCTACCACACTACCACCACCCGACATGTCCTCATTCACACGCTGGGGAATGCTGAGCATCTACCTGTGTGGCCCAGTCTGCCGCTTGCCGCACGCTGGGCTGCCGGCTGGGCTTTGAACGGACATTAAATAAGTGCAGACTTCTTCAGCCTGGCGTGTTTTATCAAGAGAAGCCGCGAACAGCTCTGTGTGTGCGTGCATGGGTCAGGTGAAGGTTCCCGATTAAGTAAGTCTGCAATCTTTAAGATGATGTTGCTCCTTTAAAGCTGCATGGTTTTTGGAAAGTTGAGATCGCGAGTCTCGGCTAGATTGCTCCCGGTGCCAAATATGCTGGAGCGGCCGACGTTTACTGAACGGACTCCTGGTTTCCCAGCATTTTCTTTCCTCTCGAGTCTTGCAAACAGCAATTCCCTAGCCCCGGCCCCCAACTGGTGCCAGTTAGCAGCCGGATGTATTTCCCACTGACAGGTCTGTGTACACCACCCCTTGTGCGGGATGCCCCGGGTTACTTTTAAAACTGGGATTGGAGGCGATCGCGCTTTCTGCCTCCAGGGCAGCGTGCTCAGAGGAGGGTTTCCACACCCCCCCCCCCCTTGCGAATGCAAGTGACTTTACAGCCCCCACGCCCCCCTCTCCTTCTCTCTCTCGCACACAAAAAAAACATCCCCTCCCACATTTGACCCCCACTCTCCCCATTTAATCTTATGTAATGAACCGGATTTGATAAGGGAACTCAAGATAAAGGAGCCATGAGGAGATAGCGACCACAACATGATGATATCAGCCATGATTGAATGGCGGAGTAGACTTGATGGGCCGAATGGCCTAATTCTACTATCATTTATGACCTTACCACACGATCCCCCACTCTCCCCTTTACATGACCCCCTCCCCACTCTCCCCATTACCACACGACCCCCGCTCCCCTCCCATACACCTCCCCATTACCCCATGAACCACACCCACGCTTGAACTCCATTCTCCCCATTCCCACACGACCCCACTACCACACGATGGCCTCCCCACCCACACGACCCACGGTGTTTCATGGGGCGGGGGGGTGGGGTGGAGGGTGTGGGTGTGGGTGTTGGTGTTGCATGCAAAGTGCATGCCTTTCTATGGGCGGGCGGCTGCAGCCTCGCCGCTCGGTGCTGTCGACAGCACGTGCGGGGGGCGCGCGTTGTGCGCGTGCCCGCTGGGGCCGCTCTCGCTCGTCCGTCGTCAGCGCGCGCGCATTTCCGCGCCCCCGCCGCCGCTGCTGCTGCTGCCGCCGCTGCTGCTGCTACATGTTCTGCTGCGCGATCTCAGCTTTGCAAGCGTCGCTGCACAACTTTCCATGGTACACTCTTCCTTCCCACAGTAAACTCGCTTCAATTTCTGTCAGCCCCAGCCCCTTCCTAATCCTTACCCTAGTCCTTTTGTTAACAACTAACCGCACAGTCTCGTTATCATCGCAACTGAGCACTCTGTTCAAATGTATTTAATTTTAAATATATATAAATGCTTTGCTTTCCAGATGTGATCGGCCCGGATAACCTCCCTGGTTGTTTCCGTCTCTGTGTGTGTCAGACATCGAGGGGGCTCCGCGGTTCGCACCATGGACGCTAAAGAGGGCAGTTTCTCGGAGCGCTATGAGCCGGTGGCCGAGATCGGGGAAGGGGCGTACGGCAAGGTTTACAAGGCCAGGGACAGGAACAACGAAGGTCGCTTCGTAGCACTTAAAAAAGTGCGAGTCCAGACCGGTGAAGAGGGGATGCCCCTCTCCACCATCCGGGAGGTGGCCGTGCTGAGGCAACTTGAGTCCTTCGAGCATCCCAACGTGGTCAGGTGAGGGGGGACGGCAGCTGCTGGGGACTGGGGCAACCTCTCTCACTTAAACACACCCCTTCTCCCCCAGTTACAGTCATGGAACAATTGACCCCTCTCTCTTCTCCCAAACAATTAACATGTTGCTGGCAAACGGAGAGAGACGAAATCAAAGCGTTATCCTACAACCCATCTGTGGAAAGTGAATGTCAAAGTGTCCCCCACTCCCTAACCTGATATTGGGCAAATATTTATGCAGGTAAATGCCGAGATTGGACTCACTTGTTTACATCGTAATTGTAATTAAAGGTCAAATTCGAGGTTTGGAAGTTGTCAATGCTGGTGTTAAACTAGCTGTTTGGGACGGCCCGTCAGGTGCGAAAACATATCCAGAGAGACGCGGCGCATCCTCTGCGGCAGGCGGCACCGCCGCCCCACGCATTGAAATAGCATGAAAGTAACTACTACGAAGCGTGAAGGCACCTTCTTCCTAGTCAAGAGAGAACTGTCTTATTTTATATATTTGTCCCAGCAATGGTTTAGGGAGTGGAGCGCTCTGTTATTCAATTTCCAGGTGAACATCATAAAAATAACTCTTCACCATATGGTCAAGTGGAAGAATCTCTCCAGGCTGCATTAAATTAATTCACAGGGAAACAAAAACGATGTACATTCCTATTTTTTTTTTAATTTATTACCAAATAATACTATAATACTTCACTAAAGAATTTATGTGGAACATTATATTTTGGGATAAAATTGTGTAACATTTCATAATGCATTTCATTTCTGCACCACGGGGCTATTCGTTTCTCACCACCCATGAACAAATACAATTTATAACTTATTTATAAGGTAAAAAAATTCACAGCCCTACCGCGTCATTTCAGCAAGAATGAGCGTCGGTGAAACATAAAACGGATATTGTGACACGGTGAAAGTTTAGTGCAAATTAGGTGAAACTGTAGCAAGTTTCTGACAATCAAATCAGAGTCACCTCTCTGCAAACTAGTCGTCCTTAAAGTTCTAGTTTGCAACGGGTTTAAGAGAATAAGAATAGCAGATGGTGGGTGGGGGACGGCCGTGCAGAGAGGATTTAAAGGACAGTTGGAAACTCCAGCTCTGGGGGTTGTTGTAGTTCTCGCGTCATTAGCGCGAGAAGTGAGCGGGAAGGCGCCGCTTCTCCCTTTCTCGTCCGCGTTGTTTCGGTTGTTTCTGCTGCGTCCGCGCTGTTGCTAAAGCGTCCCGTTGTCAATTTCACTCTTCGCATCTCTCCAGCGTTCACATTTCCACCAATGCCAAGTTACACTTTTACCACCCTGTCTCGACTCACGCAAAGAACGGATACACGAATGAATAAATTGCCAAAATGATATAATTCATATTAACTGATGTTGTTATTTAGGGAATTTCCCTGAAAGTCCTAATTTTTTTTTACTCTTCTGAGTTGAGTGTACTTTTTCACAGCAGCCTTTTATTGGAAACACCATGCGTGTTCACGGATGACTGGTAACATTTATTTTTCCCTTTAATTCTTACTGTAAGGGAGAACTTCAACTGGCGTCTTTACCCCTCGTTTAATGTAATTTGCATACAGCTGCAGAGTAGCCTGTTACCTTTTGAATGCACATTTGGATTTTAATTTGATTGTATAAACCACCTTAAGTCACTTATAGAATGAATGTTGTCATTTTCACTTGGCAGCGTGAGTTTCCAACATGATTGCAGAACTTTTTGGGGCAGGCCAATAAACGAGACATCTGATTTCCCCATATGCCTTCTTTGTAATGTCCCAATTCATTGCAACTGTCAAGTCCCTTGTTAAGTCATCATTTATTCTGAGTTTCAAAGAGTACTTCCTTTCTCACTTTTTTGTTATTTCGCCGTCAGAAAACCGACGAGTTAACACTAAATACTGATTGTTCTGCAATTTTCAGATTTGACTTTTGCACGACCAAAGCAGAAGTTAATTCCTGAACATTTACAGTGTCCACGGCCCCAATAATTAGGCAGGAGAAACTGGTATTTGTTTACAAATGTTAAAATATTGTTAGGATAACCACTGGTATATGGGATTAGAATAGTTGGGCACTTGATAGTTGCTTGTGGGCATGGTGGGACAAAGGGCTAGTTTCTGTGCCCTATGACTAGCTAACTTTGCCGTTATTTTTCAAATTTGTTAATCAGATTCTTAAAGCCATCCGAAAATGGTTAGGTTTTGGTTTAGTATTAAATCCAAAAGTGCAACACTCCCTTACTATTGTACTGATGTTTAATGCGGCAGTACTCTGAAGAAGGGTTTCGGCCCGAAACGTTGCCTGTTTCCTTCGCTCCATAGATGCTGCTGCACCCGCTGAGTTTCTCTAGCATTTTTGTGTACCTTTAATGCACAACTTTCTGACTCAGAGGGACGATGGTATTTGAGCTCCAGTTGACATATCCCTTGATATGAGAGCTCCAAAGGAATTCAATGTTTTTGTACCAATTGAATGTAGGTAATTGAGCATGGTGAGCCTGAGAAAGTTGATGATTATACTCTATTCCAATAAAAGTCACTTGCTGAACTGCCAGGTATTGTGTCCATGTTAGTTGTTTTGCCATTGTGGAATGTAATTAGCTGATGTTTCATTTAGACCACAAGCAATTTGACACAGAAGATAAATAGTTGGCTGGTGTTCATTTATTAGAGATAAAAAGTACAAAAAAACGGAATTGGTTGGTAACTTGATATAGAAGCAGATAATGTCAAATGGTTGCAAGAAACTCAACAACACTTGTAAAGAGTAAATGCATTTATTGCTTTGGTTTTACTTTCTCAGACCCCTGAGAATGAATCTGCATTTGAAATGTGAATTTACTTTTTCTTCCTTGATGCTGGTAAACCTCCTCTATATTTCTATCATTTTATAATAGGAACACATGCATTATAATCGTGTGTTTATGGAACAAATTTGGTAATTTCACATACGCAGTGATACGCAGTATAAAAGTGGGGGATGATTCTTGCTGTATAATAGAGGGCATTAAACAAGGAAAGCCAATACTAGCCTGGAATGCTGAATTGGATGTCAAAAATTCCACACTTATCCAACTGAGCACCCTAAATAAATCTTTATAAGCTGCACCATGATAGATGTTTTACAACAATGCTTTCCTGCCTTCCAAAAACAGTTTGCCTTTAACTTGACCAAATAACCTAAGGTGCTTCATGAAGGTGAATGCAGAAAGGTTCATGGAATACCAAAGAAGTATTTAGATGTGGTATTGGACAAAGTTAGGAAAACCTTGCGTTTTAAAGGAAATCTTCAAACTGTAGAGATAGATTGGGTAGTTCAGAGAGGGCCTTCTATAACATGTTGCCCAAGGATGGCATGTAGGGAGCAGAAGGTACTAGAAATTGAACGCCGGTGTAATCATTTTTAACATCTTTTGCAAACTGTTCTACTTAACACAAGTAGCATCATTGAACATTTCTTCTAGCCTTTAAGGTTGCATATCAGTGCCTTAATCAGTGAATTATTATGAGCACATCTCCTTTATTAATATGGATTATTTTCAAAATAACTGAAATAATTATCTGAACAAAATACAGTGCATTCAGAAAGTATTCAGACCCCTTCACCTTTTCCACATTTTGTTACATTACAGCCTTATTTTAAAATGAATTAAATTATTTTTTTATCATCAATCTACACACAATACCCCAGAATGAAGAAGTTAAAACAAGTGTTTAGAAATTTTTGCAAAGTAATTAAAATAAATAACTGAAATATCACATTTACATAAGTATTCAGACCCTTTGTTATGACACTCAAAATTGAGATGAGGTTCATCCAGTTTCCATTGATTATCCTTGAGTTGTTGCTCCAACTCGATTGGACTCCACCAGTGGTAAATTAAATTGATTTTACATGATTTGGGAAGGCACACACCTGTCTATATAAGATCCCACAGTTGACAGTGCATGTCAGAGCAAAAACCAAGCAATGAAGATGAAGGAATTGTCCTTAGACCTCCGAGACAAGATTATGTCAAGTCACAGATCTGGGGAAGGGTATAAAACAACATTGCAGTCTTGAAGAGCACAGTGGCCTCCGTCATTATTAAATGGAAGAATTTTGGAACCACCAGGACTCTTCATAGAGCTGGCCGGCCCGGCCAAACTGAGCAATAGGGGAAGAAGAGCCTTGGTGACGTGCCTCAATGACTATCGACCTGTAGCACTAACGCCTGTGGTGATGAAGTGCTTTGAGAGGTTGATCATGGTGCAAATCAACTCCTACCTCGACAAAAACCCGGACCCACTGCAGTTCGCTTACCGCCACAACAGATCAACGGTGGATGCGATCTCGCTGGCCCTCCACTCCGCTCTGGACCACTTGGACAACAAAAACTCATATGTCAGGCTGTTATTCATCGATTACAGCTCGGCATTTAATACAATCATCCCCTCCAAGCTGGTTACCAAACTCGCAGAACTGGGTATCTGCGCATCCCTCTGCAATTGGATCCTTGACTTCCTCATTCTCAGACCACAGTCTGTTCGTATTGGTGGAAATGTGTCAGACCCGATAACAATCAGCACGGGAGCACCTTTAGGCTGCGTGCTCAGCCCCCTGCTGTACTCACTCTATACTCATGACTGTGTAGCCGGTCATAGTGCGAACTCCATCATCAAGTTCGCTGACGACACCACTCTTGTGGGACGTATCACTGATGGGGATGTCAGAGTACAGAAGAGAGATCGAGCAACTGTCCATATGGTGCCAGCACAATAACCTGGCCCTCAACACCAGCAAAACCAAGGAACTGATTGTGGACTTTGGAAGGAGTAGGATGAGGACCCACAGTCCCGTTAATATCAATAGGTCGTTGGTTGAAAGGGTCAAGAGCTTCAAATTCCTGGGCATGCATATCTCTGAAGATCTTTTCTGGTCCGAGAACAATGATGCTACTATTAAGAAAGCACATCAGCGCCTCTACTTCCTGAGAAGATTACGGAGAGTCGGTTTGTGAAGGAGGACTCTCTCTAACTTCTACAGGTGCACAGTAGAGAACATGCTGACCGGTTCCATCATGGCTTGGTTTGGCAACATGAGCGCCCTGGAGAGGAAAAGACTACAAAGAGTAGTAAACACTGCCCAGTCAATCATCGGCTCTGACCTCCCTTCCATCGAGGGGATCTATCGCAGTCGCTGCCTCAAAAAGGCTGGCAGTATCATCAAGGACCCACACCATCCTGGCCACACACTCATCTCCCTGCTACCTTCAGATAGAAGGTACAGGAGCCTGAAGACTGCAACGACCAGGTTCAGGAATAGCTACTTCCCCACAGCCATCCGGCTATTAAACTTGGCTCGGACAAAACTATGAACATTAATAGCCCATTATCTGTTATTTGCACTATCAGTTTATTTATTCATGTGTGTATATATTTATATAATGATCTATGGACACACTGATCTGTTTTGTAGTCAATGCCTTCTATGTTCTGTTGTGCTGAAGCAAAGCAAGAATTTCATTGTCCTATGACACATGACAATAAACTCACTTGAACTTGAACAGGGAGGTGACCAAGATCCCGTTGGTCACTCTGACAGTGCTCCACAGTTCCTCGGTGGAGATGGGAGAACCTTCCAGAAGGACAACCACATCTGCAGCACTCCACCAATCAGGCCTTTATGATAGAGTGGCCAGACGGAAGTCACTCCTCAGTAAAAGGCACATGACAGCCCGCTTGGAGTTTGCCAAAAGTCAAGGGAAACAAGATTTCCTGGTCTGATGAAACCAAGATTGAACTCTTTGGCCTGAATGCCAAGCGTCAAGTCTGGAGGAAACCAGGCACAGCTCATCATCTGGCCAATACCATACCTACGGTGAAGCATGGTGGTGGCAGCATCATACTGTTGGGATGTTTTTCAGCGGCAGGAAATGGGGGACAAGTCAGGGTCGAGGGAAAGATGAACGGAGCAAAGTACAGTGATCCTTGATGAAAACCTGCTCCAGAGCATTCTAGACCTCAGACTGGGTGGTGGTTCACCTTCCAACAGGACAACCACCCTAAGCATACAGCCAAGACAATGCAGGAGTGGCTTCATGACAAGTCTGTGAATGTCCTTGAGTGGCCCAGCCAGAGCCTGGACTTGAACCCGAACAAATATCTCTGGACGGACCTGAAAATAGCTGTGCATCGATGCTCCCCATCGAACCTGACAGAGCTTGAGAGGATCTGCAGAGAAGAATGGGAAAAATTACCCAAATACAGGTGTGCCAAGCTTGTAGCGCCATACCCAAGAAGACTTGAGGCAGTAATCACTGCCAAAGGTGCCTCAACAAAGTACTGAGTAAAGGGTCTGAATACTTATGTAAATGTGATATTACAGTTATTTATTTTTAATTACTTTGAAAAAAATTCAAAACACCTGTTTTCGCTTTTTTATTATGGGGTATTGTGTGTCGATTGATGATTAAAAAAAAAGAATGTAATCAATTTTAGAATGCTGCAACGTAACAAAATGTGGAAAAGTGAAGGGGTCTGAATACTTTCTGAATGCACTGTATATAGATTACTTATAATGGCAAAAAAGAGATCTGTCATAGTAAATTATCCTATTAAATGATAATTGTATATAATGCACAATTGAGATATAGTAAAGTATATTTTAACATTAATAGAAGAGGTAAATTCTGTTTTATATTTTGGCTAGAAATTAATGGGAGAGCTCTGAATCGAGTTTCCTCATGTAGTTTTTAATGGTTTTAAACTGAGTTGAACAGAGACTGAGTTTCTACAGTTAATGCGCTATGTTTCATAATTTTATATGCAGAAATGAAATATATGGCACATAGCAAATCTGCTACATATGTTGAATATGTCAATTTATTCTGATACTTATAGGTACCTATACCTTTAATATGAAATAATTTCATAAACATAGAATGCCATTAAAAAGTAAGCTAACAGAAATGTGTTAATTATTGTTACATGTCAAAGACTCTTGAAAAGTTCTAGGTGACAGAATTCATAATTCATTTAGCAAATATATTCAGCTATTTAATAATATTGAGTATTAAAAGATACTTTGGTCCGATATATACTTCTAATTTTGTTTTATGTCTATTTAGTTTGTGATTCAGATTAACATTGTTTACATTCAACATAAATCCAAGCACACTGTTTATATTGGTTAAAATGAAAACCACAGCTTATTTTCTTTGAGATTAAAAGCTGAATCATTCATATCACAACCTGGTAAAATTCATCCATGTTCAGAATAGCTTAACACATTTAAAAGACTTTAACATTGCATGTGAGCTATTGCCATGCTTGCCAAAATGCCAGACATTTTATTGTAAGTATCCCTCAGCTGCCTTCAATACAATGCTCACTTTAAGACCCGTCCATTCATGTTAGACATTTCACTCTGCATAGATGCCACCTCTAAGCTGACCTATCATTATTGCCAGGCTTTGAGTTGGTATCTCTCGTCCCTCAGCACCTCAGGAAGAAGTGCAAAAGTTAGAGATACATGCTTTTGCCATAAATCGGAAAATAGTGATGGGGTGGGGGTAGGAAGTGTGGGGGTGGGAGGGGTGGCAATGTGATGCAAGAAGGTTGGGCAGGTATGAGCCTTCGCCACGGCTGGCCAAGATTTCAAGCAATGGCTGCTGCGGTAATGGTGAGTGTTGTGTCCTCCACTCTGGGAAGTTCATGCAGCTGGGCCAATTTACCCATCATCCAGCTATTGCTGTCTCCACAGATACACTATCTTTTGAACAAGAGAAATAAAAGTGAGTCAGTATGAGGCAATGCGAATGATTTGCCCATCACCAATGAAATAGTTGGTGATCTCGACTGTCTATTCCAGTAAACAAATTTGCCACATTATTGAATTTTATTTCTTACCCCACCCCCCAATTTTGGTTTTGCCACATTACTGAATCCTTTAAAATTATTTTATATGTATACACTTGTTCAATTTTTAAAATGAAATATTCTGGAAGAAACCATTGCACAAACCATTCATCCAGCAGTATACAAACCTGTGGCCTCTACCACCAATAAGGAAGAGAGCAGCAGGTGCAGGAGAACTTCAACAACAGCAGGTTCTCTCCAAGTCACACACCATTCTGGACTGGAAATATATTGCCTTTCCTTCATTGTTGCTGGTCTGTACCTTGGAATATCCTCTTGAACAGCCGCAAGGTATGCCTTCATCAGAAGTGCTGCCGCCATTCAAGATGGCAACTCATTTTATTCCTACTTGAGGGCAATTAGATTTGGGCAATAAATTCCGTCCATATCGCATAAGATTATTTTATTTTTATTTTGTGAAAGAAGTCCCAGCATGCCTAACTTCTCCCTATAACTCACTTTCTCGAGTCCCTGCAAAATCCTGGTAAATTCTAACTGCACTGCTTCCACCTTAGTGGCACCTATCCTGTAACAGAAATTTGAATCAAAGTACTTTGAGCTGCCTTTCATCTTCTACAGAACTACCTGTATATGTTACTTTGTTATTAGAATTTGTGAGTATGCTATGGTTTCAAATTCTATTAAATACAAATTATTACACAGAAAACTCTAACTACTAAACATAGATTGCCAAAAGGTTCAGCTGATGCCACAAATATTAGGTAATATAAACCACTGTTTAAAATGCGACATCATGTTATATAGGTGAACCCACTTCCCGTATAGTCCTTAATTTCTGCAGTAAATATTGTATTGACATGCAGTTTAAGGCAGTTTTGTTTTACGATGTTTCCATTTTGTTTATGGTAGATATTCTTGGTGATGTAGACATTTATTATTATCTGTGTGTGATGTATGAAAATATTGTTAACGAAAGAGTAACTCTGTGTTGCCAAAGAACATTAATCAGTTAGTCAGCTTGTTCCAACATTCGGCACTTTAATTACATTTATACATCTTGTTTCCATGTCCCTTGAAAAAATCCATCAAGTGAAATCTTGAATATTTTGGTTGATGTTTTGTCATGTTTTTATGAGGAATGAGTTCCAGATTTATATTAAGTTTTGTGTGAAAAGGTTTCTGATCCTAAATGTCTACACTCTTAGGATTGAGATTACATTCCTTTGTTTGGATTACTGTTGAAAGAAAACAGTTTTTCTACCTTTATTACAGATGCCTTGATAACCAACTCAGTTTCTATGATCTTAATTTCTTTAATGCTTGCAGTCCTGCTAACACTGAGCCAGTATTGTTTTCCCTTCCAAAACCAATATGTATATCCTGAACTTTAATGTCCATTCCTAATCAGGATTGGCCAAGGGTTTCGGCCCGAAACGTTACCTATTTCCTTCGCTCCATAGATGCTGCTGCACCCGCTGAGTTTCTCCAGCATTTTTGTGTACCTTGGCCAATGATTATATTTCCTTACTTCATGGGATGCAAGTGTCAATGGTAAGGCACGTGTGCCAAACTAAGGGTATGAAAAATGAACTTGGTTTGCTCGATGTGTCCAACATATACACTGGGTCTCCTTGATTACATGTTTAGAAAGGAACTGAAGATGCTAGTTTAAACCTTGATTACATGATACTTCTTCAAGAGATCGTATTCAAGAGAGAATTAGATATAGCTCTTGGGGCTAACATAATCAAGGGATATGGGGAGAAAGCAGGCACGGGATACTGATTTTGGATGATCAGCCATGATTATATTGAATGACAGTGCTGGCTCGAAGGGCAGAATGGCCTACTCCTGCAACTATTTTCTATGTTTCTCTGTTTCTAATCTGTCAATCTGCCTCTGATAATGAATTCAAATACCAATCCCGCAACTCATATTAACAGGTTTACTTTTCCTTATTGGAGCCAAATACTTTGAACCTCAGAATATGTTGGCCAGTGCGTCTTAATTAAACTAAATTCCTCTATTTTGACTTTTATCTTCTCTTATTTGCCATAGATTCCCTGTTTGCACTTTCTCCACCCTGACATATTCAGTATTTATTCAACAGTAAACCATTTTATTTAAAGGATCAGCATTTCCTTTTACTGCCATATTTTTACTAAGTATTTATTTTTAAAATTGTGGTTCCCTCTGAAACCACTGCAATTTTTTTTCTATCCATTTTTTATGTTTATGTTTGTCTTTATTTTCTATTTGCATCCCTTTTCATTTGTGAATAAATCTTCAAATCTACTGGGGTCTTTATTTGTATTTCCTCAGATATCCTCAGGAAGGTCTACTGTGTCAAAAACTTCAGCATCTTTCCTAGATTGGGTGAACCCTATCGCCCAATATTTGAATGGATGTTACAGTCTTCTGACATTTTAATCTTTCCATTTTACTATCTCCAGTGATAAAGGCTACTTTTTCATAATTCCATCGGGGTCAAGGAAAGGGCGTTCACGTCGTGGCCCTGTTTCCACGAATCTTTCCACCACGAAACACAAGAAGTAACAAGACAGACACCATTGTATGCAGATGCTGAGAAGTGTGTTCAGCTCTGGCTGAACAACTTCGAATCTTGTGTGTAGACTCGATAAGAAGAAGAAGAAGAATTCTATCCAACTGAAGATTTTTTAATGTTGTATAAAACAGTACTTACAAATCCTTCTGATCTTCTGCAACAGCGTGTTCATGTATTTACAGTATAATTACTGCTGTTGTTCATTTAAACAAATGTACCTCTTGTATATTTATATTAAATTCCGTTTGCTATTTGATAGTGGCTTAACAAAATTAGCAATATCACTTTAAGCTTCCTTTCATCTTCTACAGAAGTGTCTGTTACTTTGATATAATCTATAAACCGGCTTCATTTCCTCTATATATACATCAGAACATATCATTAAACACAGCAAAGAGATAGGGGCTCAGAAGTGGACCTTGCGTGATACCACAATCTACTTCCAATCGGCATGGTATAATATTGTCCCATTTAACCACATCTTAAATCCAGTGGGCTTTTCTGCCTATCGGTTCACATATCTTAATTTTGTTTTTATTATTCTCCATGTCATGTACTTCCATGTGAAGTACATCCACTACATTCCACCATTTGATCTGTCTTTTGCCACCTCAAATATTTCTATTGAGGATAGTGAAACCTTTTGAAATTAATGATCTGTTACTTCTCCAACAAAATGCAATAGAAAATAAATTGATTTTTGACAATGACATTGTTCGTTGTGAAAGGGAAATTACTGTATGATGTAGTTCCTCTACCAAATCCAATTATAGCTTGTGTATAGAGTGTGTACCCAGACCAGCTTGTAAAAACTAAAGCATCTTGCCTGAATTGCCTGAGGTCAGGTGAAATTGAGAGTTTAGCAATAAAATAATAAACTTTATTTTAAACAGCATGAAATATTGAAGTGAATCTGTGCAAGTAATATCAAATTATAGTTCATTTAAAATTACTGGCTACATTGTACTGACTACTCGCTGTCGCAGACCACCTGCACTGACTGATGAGGAGACACGTAGGGTTGAAGGAACTTATCTCCCAAAACCAAATCTGCCCACAATCACAATCAACAACTAGGAATCTGGTGGTGGTCCTGATGCCCACCCTAAATGCCTATGGAAGCTTTTATGAGCTAACTGCCGTTTTAAGTTCTTCAAGCTGTTTGGAAATGTCTAAGATGATTAGAGAAGCTTTTTTGAAAATAAAGCAGTTCAGATAGACCTAAATAATTTTAAACTATAGTAATTATTGAATGGCGATGCAAAAGATTGTAGATGCTGGAATCTTGAGCAAAACACAATGTTGGAGGAACTCAGCAGGTAAAGCAGTATATGTGGAGAGAAGTGGACAGTTGATGTTTTGGGTAGAGACCTTCGTCTGGACTGAAAGACTGGAAGGGGGATAGGCTGTATAAAGAGATGAGCGGGAGTGGTTACAGCTGGCATGATCAGTGGACAGGTGGATTCAGTGGAGGGGTGGATTGATGGATGGAGAATGGTGGGAGAGAAAGGGATAGAGATAGTGACAGAGGCTGGGGTGTGATACAATAGGTAGAGGTAACCAGGGTCAGCAGATGGAATCTGATCGGAAAGGAAGGTGGAGGGTGAGACCAAATGCGAGAGGTGGATGAGAAAAGGTTACCAGAAATGAGAGATTTCAATGTCCATGCTTTCGGGATTGTAGACTACTGTGGAATTATGAATAATTATTTAAGTTGTTTTAATTTTATTTATTGTTAAAGTATTACGAATTTAAAACATAGTTTGTTTGTTGGCAAATAAACATAAATTACTTGTGTGATTAAAATTTAAATTGTCTGAAGAAGGGTCTCGACCAGAAACATCACCTATTCCTTCGCTCCATAGATGCTGCCTCACCCGCTGAGTTTCTCCAGCATTTTTATCTACCTTTGATTTTTCCAGCATCTACAGTTCTTTCTTAAACATGTTAAATTTATCTTCTTCACATAAGAGGTTGTAGAAAAATCCTGGAAAACTGTAAGATCATTGATTCTTGGTACGGTAGGTTTGTAAAGTGAGTTAAAGCAGACTAGGTAGTATAGAGGTGATCTAATTGAAACATCCACATTTTAAAGAGGTGTAATGCACCAGCATCTGACTTTCACCACATATCTACCATCTGACCTCCTTCACACCTCTACTATCTGACCTCAAGGACACCTCTACCATCTGACCTCCATCAGACGTCAACCATCTGACGTCCATCACATCTCTACCATTTGTATTTCAAACAGTCAGCATCGCATCTGATTCTTGGAGAGCGTATGGGCAGCAGTATTCTATGAAATTGATATCCAGATGTGAGAACAGTTGGGCCAATATCTTACTATAAATTGTTCATATGAGCATGTACATATTGTTAAAGAAATATCACATTATCAAATTAAAATATCAGTTATTTTCCTTAGCTGAAATTAATCATCATAAATTCCTCTTGATTTTGGCATTTGCAACATTAGAAGATCGAAGTTACTTGAAATGCAATGTCATCACATTTTATCATCCCAGCGATTTGTGCTGGTCACTTTGCACCCAAAGTTTTCTCCTGACCTTTCTTCTCCAATCTTGGTCACCTGTATACCTCAACTGAACCTAGTGTTTTATATCCCTCATTCATTCCTACTCTCACTCATATTCTGTTTGCCAATATTTGTCTTCCACTCTGCATTACCTGCAGTCTTATCAAATACTTCACAATTTGTTACCATGAGCTCAGGTATTGAAAACAGACCATTTGAAACCTCGCTCTTCATCCACTGGGTCAGGTGCAGTTTAGGACCTTTCTGGTTCTAAAGCTTATTTCAACTATAGATCCCTGGACATAACATTCAAGCTTCCAACTTTGACCTAATTCCTGTCAGCTGTTTTCTACTACAACTTAAAATGCTTTAAAAAAAATATTTGCTGTAAGAATACCTTCCATTATAGCTTACAACAAAGCCTGTCTCTTTGTCCACACTTTTGTTCTTCACCTAATTTGCCACTACTTGATAATCATATTTTTATGCTCTGAATTAGTCTGTAAGATTTAGTACTTTAGAACTGTGCTTCAAACATCATTGCCAAAACAGATACTTAGATTGTTCCCTCATCACAATTGGTGGGAACTTGCAATGTACCAATTGATAATTCCGTTTAACCACATTACTATAACGTCTTTACTTCAAAGTAATTCATAGGGTGTGGTGTTCTGAGATGGTCTGAGGTTGTGAAATTAGTATTTGTTTCACGTAAAATACTATGCCAAGGCAAACTATTGTTGCATGCAAATCTCATCTGACAAATTTATCTCACCAGAATGGTTTACTGAAAATGGCTATGAGCCATCATTCATAGGTACTCTATTTGTAGAATCATGCTGTCTGGGTAACAAAATGCTGGACCAGGACGTGCCATGCTCTAATCTGCAAAAGTAACTTATTTAGGGGAAATTATTTAGCTTGAAAGAATAGTTCAGAATAGCCTTTCCCGATTCCTGATTTTGTCCAGAATAATTAGTTCACTTAATATCTTGATGTTAACTCCATATCATGTTTTAACAGTTTTAAAAACTGGAACCAGAAATGCTGTTCTGTCATTATTGGCTGATAGCATTTGTGTTTATTTGATAGGCATATTTAATGTTTAAATCAATATTTTACTGATAAACATTAAGGGCCTGTCCAACTTACATGTCTTTGGCACGCAAATTACGCGACCTCGTGGTTGCGTTGTGGCGTACGGGCATCGCATGGCCGCGCGGGGCCGTCCCACTTAGAAGCGCGGAGGGGTATGTAGTTGTGCGCGACATCACGCGGGAGTCTGAAATTTTTGTAGTAAACAAAATCTTCGCACGCCAACGGCCTGTCGCGGAACTGACGGCCAAAGTGGGACAGGCCCAAGATGCTGGCTCAACGTCTCACCTTCAACAGCAGCAGAAGCAGGCAAACGATCGCCGAACTCGGCCTGGGGCTCACGGCCGTTGCGGTCCGGATCCGCCCCACTTCTACTCCCAGAGCAAGGAAATTGAAGATAGACACAAAATGCTGGAGTAACTCAGCGGGACCGGCAGCATCTCTAGAGAGAAGCAATGGGTGATGTTTCGGGTCAAGACCCTTCTTTTCAGACTGAAGAAGAGTCTCGACACGAAACGTCACCCATTGCTTCTCTCCAGAGATGCTGCCGGTCCCGCTGAGTTACTCCAGCTTTGTGTCCATCTTCAAATGACGTCACGCGCTCCAGACGGCAGTGCGTACGCATGTAATCGCGCCCGACCTTCGCAGGACCATCGCGCCTCAATGCGTCCATGAGGTCGCGTAATTTGCGTGCCAAGGACACGTAAGTGGGACAGGCCCTTTACTCTCAATTACATATGGATCTAAATGACTGCAGTAAATCTTATCTAATTCCCTTATCCAGTGACCAGGTTGCTATGTTCTGTAGAAAAGTGCTGTCATTGTCTCAGAGAGCAAGACAAACACCACTATCATTGTAAAATTCCAACACAGTGCCATCACTGATAAACGTATATCAAGTACTGCAGATATTTTAGTTTAGTTTAGTTTATTGTTGCATGTACCGAGGTACAGTGAAAAGCTCTTCATTGCGTGCTATCCAGTCAATGAAAAGACTATACAAGATTACAATGAAGCTGTCCACAGTGTACACATACAGGATAAAGGGTATAATATTTAGTGGAAGATAAAGTCTGTTAAAATCCATTAAGGATAGTTCAAAAGTGTCCAAAGGTAGATGGGAGATCATAACCACATTCTAGCTGGTGAGACAACGGTTCAGTTGCCTGATTAACAGGTGGGAGAAACTGTTCCTGAATCTGGAGTATGCATTTTCAAACTTCTGTACCTCTTGCCGCATGGGAGAGGAGAGAAGAGTGACCAGCGTGAGATTGCTCCATGATTATTCTGGTGGCCTTGCAGAGGCAGCGTGAAGTGTAGATGGAGTCCATGAAAGGGAGGTTGGTTTGCACGATGATCTGTGCAACGTCCACAACTCTCTGCAATTTCTTGCAGTCTTGGATGGAGCTGTTACCAAACTAGTCCGTGAGGCATCCTGATAAAATATTTTCTTTGGCGCATCTGTTGAAGTGGATGAGAGTTGTTGGGGATATACCAAACTTCCTAAGCCTTGTAAGGAAGTAGAGGCGTGGTGTGCTTTCTTGGCCACAGCTTCGATGTGGCAGGTCCAGGACAAATTGAAGTTTTTATTGTAATTGCTGTTCAATTAAATACACGTTATGTGCTATTGATGGGATTGAAGACCTTAATGCAGCCTTAATGTTGATATTTGTACAAGTTCTAAAAATATGCAGGTGAGATGCAATTTTAAAGTAGAATGTCTGCCCCCTAGTATTGGAATGGAAGATGATAATCTATTCTTTGTGTTCTTTATTAATGTCAACAATTGAATATTTACAATTTCTGGTTGATGGAACTATAGTCTTGTGATTTAATGTGAGCTTTTAATTTAGTTGTTTTCTCTCCGTATCTGGATTAAGGATTCCTCTTGCAGCACTGTTAAATATAGGGCCAAGATGAACTGGTCCTTCTTTCTAGATGGATCAATCAAGAAGTTGACATATTTACAAAGATGCTTATAAGATGTTTTAGTTTTAAATCCCCACTATGGGAATATTTGTCTTTTCCTCTGTGTCAATCTGCTAAACTAAACTCTGACAGTAGTTAGATACCACAACCTGGTACTTCTCACTTCTATTACTTCATGTTCAGCCAAATAATTCTTTGTAAATGTTTAACGAAATAAAGATTGGACCTTTCTGAACCATCGGTTCTCCTAAGTCAGATTGACAATTTAGAGTTGAACTCTTTTGGGGCTATCATCTTGGGGCAGTACTTCTTCCTATTGGTGTCTGATTCTGATTATGTTTCTTAGTTTTCTTATATACTTAAACTTCAACTTGATTTTCACTTATCTGCCCTCCACACTCTTACATTAGAAGTCACCCACAATATTTTCTCTTGAAATTTGCTTGCACTAACATCTCTGAGCATTTGCTGGAGTACTATGTGTGATTCAGGTCACTGCACTACAGGAAGGATTTGCAAGGGTGCTGTCAAGGGTTGGAATGCATTTATGAGGAAAGGCTGTCTAGTCTTGCTATGATTTCTGTGGAACAAAGGAGACTAAGAGGAGGTTTAATTGGGGTGCATGAGCTTATAAGAGGCTTAGATAGGATAGCAATAGGACTCTTTTGCCTTTAACAGAAACTGGAAAGCATGATAACATTTTAAATGACAGTTGAAAGGATTCAGTTCTGTGTCTCCATATTGGTTACATCCTGTTCATAAGCCCAGTTTGTCACTGGGAATTTCTGAGTCTATTGTGGATGCAGTAGCTGGACAGTTGTCATTATCAGTATTTAATATGCTACATACATAGATACATAGAAAATAGGTGCAGGAGTAGGCCATTCGGCCCTTCGAGCCTGCACCGCCATTCAATATGATCATGGCTGATCATCCCACTCAGTATCCTGTACCTGCCTTCTCTCCATACCCCCTGATCCCTTTAGCCACTAGGGCCACATCTAACTCCCTCTTAAATATAGCCAATGAACTGGCCTCAACTACCCTCTGTGGCAGAGAGTTCCAGAGATTCACCACTCTCTGTGTGAAAACGTTTTTTCTCATCTCGGTCTTAAAGGATTTCCCCCTTATCCTTAAGCTGTGACCCCTTGTCCTGGACTTCCCCAACATCGGGAACAATCTTCCTGCATCTAGCCTGTCCAACCCCATAAGAATTGTGTACGTTTCTATAAGATCCCCTCTCAATCTCCTAAATTCCAGCGAGTATAAGCCAAGTCTATCCAGTCTTTCTTCATATGAAAGTCCTGACATCCCACGAATCAGTCTGGTGAACCTTCTCTGCACTCCCTCTATGGCTATAATGTCCTTCCTCAGATTTGGAGACCAAAACTGTACGCAATACTCCAGGTGTGGTCTCACCAAGACCCTGTACAACTGCAGTAGAACCTCCCTGCTCCTATACTCAAATCCTTTTGCTATGAAAGCTAACATACCATTCACTTTCTTCACTGCCTGCTGCACCTGCATGCCTACTTTCAATGACTGGTGTACCATGACACCCAGGTCTCGCTGCATCTCCCCTTTTCCTAATCGGCCACCATTTAGATAATAGTCTGCTTTCCTGTTTTTGCCACCAAAGTGGATAACCTCACATTTATCCACATTATACTGCATCTGCCAAACATTTGCCCACTCACACAGCCTATCCAAGTCACCTTGCAGTCTCCTAGCATCCTCCTCACAGCTAACACTGCCCCCCAGCTTAGTGTCATCCGCAAACTTGGAGATGTTGCCTTCAATTCCCTCATCCAGTTCATTAATATAAATTGTAAATAGCTGGGGTCCCAGCACTGAGCCTTGCGGTACCCCACTAGTCACTGCCTGCCATTGTGAAAAGGACCCGTTTACTCCTACTCTTTGCTTCCTGTTTGCCAGCCAGTTCTCTATCCACAACAATACTGAACCCCCAATACCGTGTGCTTTAAGTTTGTATACTAATCTCTTATGTGGGACTTTGTCGAAAGCCTTCTGAAAGTCCAGATACAACACATCCACTGGTTCTCCCCTATCCACTCTACTAGTTACATCCTCGAAAAATTCTATAAGATTCGTCAGACATGATTTACCTTTTGTAAATCCATGCTGACTTTGTCCAATAATTTCACCACTTTCCAAATGTGCTGCTATCCCATCTTTAATAACTGACTCTAGCAGTTTCCCCACTACCGATGTTAGACTAACTGGTTTGTAATTCCCCGTTTTCTCTCTCCCTCCCTTCTTAAAAAGTGGGGTTACGTTTGCTACCCTCCAATCCTCAGGAACTACTCCAGAATCTAAAGAGTTTTGAAAAATTATCACTAATGCATCCACTATTTCTGGAGCTACTTCCTTAAGTACTCTGGGATGCAGCCTATCTGGCCCTGGTGATTTATTGGCCTTTAATCCATTCAATTTACCCAACACCACTTCCCGACTAACCTGGATTTCACTTAGTTCCTCCATCTCCTTTGACCTGCGGTCCCCTGCTATTTCCGGCAGATTATTTATGTATTCCTTAGTGAAGACGGAACCAAAGTAGTTATTCAATTGGTCCGCCATATCCTTGTTACCCATGATCAATTCACCTGTTTCTGACTGCAAGGGACCTACATTTGTTTTAATTAATCTCTTTCTCTTCACATATCTATAAAAACTTTTGCAGGCAGTTTTTATGTTCCCTGCCAGTTTTCTTTCATGATCTATTTTCCCTTTCCTAATTAAGCCCTTTGTCCTCCTCTGCTGGTCTCTGAATTTCTCCCAGTCCTCTGGTATGCTGCTTTTTCTGGCTAATTTGTACGCATCATCTTTTGCTTTGATACTATCCCTGATTTCCCTTGTTATCCATGGATGCACTACCTTCCCTGATTTATTCTTTTGCCAAACTGGGATGAACAATTTTTGTAGTTCATCCATGCAGTCTTTAAATGCCTTCCATTTCATATCCACCATCAACCCTTTTAGAACTAATTGCCAGTCAATCTTGGCCAATTCACGTCTCATACCCTCAAAGTTACCTTTCTTTAAGTTCAGAACCATTGTTTCTGAATTAACAATGTCACTCTCCATCCTAATGAAGAACTCAACCATATTATGGTCACTCTTGCCCAAGGGGGCACGCACAACAAGACTGCTAACTAACCCTTCCTCATTACTCAATACCCAGTCTAGAATAGCCTGCTCTCTCGTTGGTTCCTCTACATGTTGGTTTAGATAACTATCCCGCATACATTCCAAGAAATCCTCTTCCTCAGCACTCCTGCCAATTTGATTCACCCAATCTATATGTAGATTGAAGTCACCCATTATAACTGTTTTGCCTTTGTTGCACGCATTTCTAATTTCCTGTTTGATGCCATCCCCAACTTCACTACTACTGCTAGGTGGCCTGTACACAACACCCACCAGCGTTTTCTGCCCCTTAGTGTTTCGCAGCTCTACCCATACCGATTCCACATCCTCCAAGCTGATGTCCTTCCTTTCCACTGCGTTAATCTCCTCTCTAACCAGCAACGCTACCCCACCTCCTTTTCCTTTCTCTCTATCCCTCCTGAGTATTGAATATCCCTGGATGTTCAGCTCCCAGCCTTGGTCACCCTGGAGCCATGTCTCCGTGATCCCAACTATATCATAATCATTAATAGCTATCTGCACGTTCAACTCATCCACCTTATTACGAATGCACCTTGCATTGAGACACAAAGCCTTCAGGCTTGTTTTTACAACGCTCTTACCCCTTATACAATTATGTTGAAAAGTGGCCCTTTTCGATTTTTGCCCTGGATTTGTCTGCCTGCCACTTTTACTTTTCACCTTGCTACCTATTGCTTCCGCCCGCATTTTACACATCTCTGTTTCTCTGCTCACCCATTTAAGAACCCCACCACCTCTTATTCTCTGTTTATTATTGTTTTCTTCTTTCCCCCCTACATGTTGGGGCTGAGTGCTTTCCTTCTCTGCCTCCTGCCTCACACACTGTCTAATAGCTTTCTCTATTTGAGTCCCTCCCCCCAACTATTCTAGTTTAAAGTCTCCCCAGTGGCCTTTGCAGATCTGCCCGCCAGGATATCGGTCCCCCTCAGGTTCAAGTGCAACCCATCCTTTTTGTACAGGTCGCACCTTCCACAAAAGAGGTCCCAATGATCCAGAAATTTGAATCCCTGCCCTCTGCACCAGTCCTTCAGCCACGCATTTATCCTCCACCTCGCTCCATTCCTACTCTCACTGTCGCGTGGTACAGGCAGTAATCCCGAGATTGTTACCTTTGCTGCCCTTCTCTTTAACTCCCCTCCAAACTCCCTAAATTTTCCTTTCAGGACCTCTTCTCTTTTTTTACCTATGTCATTGGTACCTATATGTACCACGACCTCGGGCTCCTCTCCCTCCCCTTTCAGGATATCTTGGACACGTTGAGGCACATCACAGACCCTGGCACCAGGGAGGCAAACTACCATCCGGGTCTCCCGACTGCGTCCGCAGAATCGCCTGTCTGACCCCCTAACTATAGAGTCCCCTATTAGTATTGCCCTCCTCTTCTTTTCCTTACCCTTCTGAGCAACAGGACCGGTCTCTGTACTGGAGGCCCGGCCGCTGTCGCTACCTCCAGGTAGGCTGTCCCCCCCCCCAACAGTGCTCAAACAGGAGTACTTATTGTCAAGGTGTACAGCCACCGGGGTACTCTCTAGTCCCTGCCTGTGCCCCTTGCCTCTCCCAACCGTGATCCACTTGCCTGCCTCCTGTGGTCTTGGAGTGACTACCTCCCTGTAACTCCTCTCAATGACTTCCTCGCTCTCCCTGACCAGACGGAGGTCATCGAGCTGCTGCTCCAGGTTCCTAATACGGTCCCTTAGGAGCCCCATCTCGATACACCTGGCGCAGATGTGGACGTCTGGAGGGCTATCAGACTCCATGACTTCCCACATCTGACATCCAGAACAGTAAACTGCCCTGGCCCTCATACTCCCCTTACCTAGGATACAATACAAAACAAACTGCTACAATACAAAACAAACTGCTGCAATACAGTACAATCAGCAGGGATCTGACTCCCAATCAGCTGCTCCCTCTTGTCTGCTTCCATCAATCAGCGGCTTCCTTAAGCCCACTTGTTTTTGAAGTGCGAGTGGAACTTGGAACGTTGCAGATTTCAGCTCCTCCTCCCTCTGCGACCGCTCCAACGGCTCTCGGGCCTCTGTAAGAAGCAAGCCCCGCGCTCCACTTTAACTCCTACCGCTCGGGTGTAGCTCCTCCCTCTGCGACCTCTCCAACGGCTCTCGGGCCTCTGTAAGAAGCAAGCCCCGCGCTCCACTTTATCTCCTACCGCTCGGGTGTAGCTTCTCCCTCTGCGACCTCTACAACGGCTCTCGGGCCTCTGTAAGAAGCAAGCCCCACGCTCCACTTTAACTCCTACCGCTCGGGTGTAGCTCCTCCCTCTGCGACCGCTCCAATGGCTCTCGGGCCTCTGTAAGAAGCAAGCCCCGCGCTCCACTTTATCTCCTACCGCTCGGGTGTAGCTCCTCCCTCTGCGACCTCTCCAACGGCTCTCGGGCCTCTGTAAGAAGCAAGCCCCGCGCTCCACTTTAACTCCTACCGCTCAGGTGTAGCTCCTCCCTCTGCGACCTCTCCAACGGCTCTCGGGCCTCTGTAAGAAGCAAGCCCCGCGCTCCACTTTAACTCCTACCGCTCGGGTGTAGTTCCTCCCTCTGCGACCGCTCCAACGGTTCTCGGGCCTCATGCTGCTCCTGTTTCACCTTTAACATAAAAGTTTTCATTTGACAATCCCAACAGAGTATCTGGTTTGAACTATTGTACTTATTTGTGCAGCCACATAGGTGTAGATGGCTGTCCTTATTTGTATCCTTGATGCTACCATGGTCGACATTGCTGATTTGGGACTTAATATTGCAGTAGTGTCTTAAGAACAATATTGGGATAAAGGAACTGTTAAATGAAAGCTGATAGAATTCTGATCATCAATCCAATCATTATTTAAAGTGCTTACCTTGATAAGTGTACAGTTTCACCTGCTTCTTGGGACATTGAATAGTTAGACTGATAAGGCTCCTGTAGTAGCCATTTAGCTTAACTTGGTATGTTATAGTCTTGTCCAGTTACCTTTAATTTTATCTGCCTGTAATTATGTGGGTGGGATTTATACGTAGTCTGGAGCGTGGTTTGCGACTAGGATTCTAGCACAGACTCCCAAGGAGTTTAGTTTAGTTTGATGAAGATCGTGGGAGAGACATAGTTTTCGACCATGCACGAGCATGACCACGAGTATGATTGAAATGTATTTATACAAGAAGATGCTTTTATGAACAATCTTACTGCTTTGTACTTCAATAAAGAAACTATTAATTGAGACTGTTTTGGAAGATTCATCTTTCGACTGCATTGAATGTCTCGTGGAAGGCTCGTGGGTGCGTAAGATTACCTTCTGATCCATGGTCATCAATTAAAGTGACTATTGAGGGCTAAACCCTTGAGACAACGTAGAGTGTCACTAAATTTGGAGTAAAAAACTACCTTACTACCAGAAGATAGAAGATTGGTCCTATAGAAGAGGGACAGAAGCTTGGGCTGGATCTCTGTGAGAGATTACTGCCTGAAGAACTGGTTCCGTAGAAGTGGAACTGAAGATTGCTTCCATAGAAGAGGAACTGAAGAAGCTAAATCTGTGCCAGAGATTGTAGCTTGACCTGGTTTAGACCCTACCCGCCGGTAGGTTAATCGACACAGCCACACGACTTATCTAGAGATTGAAAACTTCACTGATTGAACGATCGTGAGTGATGAATAGCTATTGTACTATGCTGTAAATTTGAAAGCTGGATCGCTTTAATTCGAACAGCTTCTTAACAAGATGCTGTGAACGGTTCGACTGATTTGTAGCATTTTAAAATGAATAAAAAAGGGCGAATGTAAAGTCTATGAGATATACTCAAAGTTTAAGTTCTGCTAAAGCTTGCAGAAACAGCCACAGAAGCTTGTTTACTTGTTTATGTGAAGATAAGCCAGCAAAAGGAAAGCCGTGACCTTGAAAATAATTGGATGTTTTCTAAAAGTCCAGTTTTGTTTTGGATTTTTTCGGTGTTTATGGAACACTGCACCAGAATGAACGATTGTGATGGATTTATGCTCAACTATTGAACCATTATTGAATGTTTATCAGTTAGAAGACAAGCAGATTGAAAACCTTCCTGCTAGGCCAGCTAGCAGATTTGGCAGTCTATCAATGACCTGTTTAATTCATGGAGCAAGAAGAAGCAGAAGCCAGGTGAAGAAACGGCACCAGAGGGAGCCATGGAATCTTCGACAGTTAAGCCAGGCGAAGAAGATCCACAAGGATGAGCTGTGGAGCCAGAATCGGTAAGAGCTGGCAAGTGAATAGTCAAGCGAACTGAAAAGGCCCAAGTTGCATTTCAGGAGAAATGCCAGAAGGATAGAGACAAATTATGGAAGCAGATGGTTCAGTTAATTGAATTCCAGAAGAAACTAATGGAATCAGATGAGAACGTGAAGATAGTAGAGTCTAATTGGGGCAACTATTCAGCCTCGGCAAAGAGGTTGGAGAAAAACAAAAAACACTGCTGGATTCACAGCTGCCTCAGGAAGAACTTGAAAGACAAACCCGGTGGTTTCAAGAAAAGGTGGAGAGATTTGATGATTTTAGGGTTTCCGCTCGTAGGGAAGCTGAAGTTGAAGTGGCTGCTCTCTTGCAACAAACTGCCACCTTGGAGAAAAGATATGAGATTGAGGAATGAGAAGAACAGCTGGAGAGAGAGGCTGAAGTACAAGAAAGGCAGTTGAAGAGAGCCACTGAAGAACAAGAAAGGCAGTTGAAGAGAGGCCCTGAGGAACAAAGAAAGCAGCTAGTTAGACAGAAAGAAGAGCTGGAATTAGCCACAAAGTTGGCAGTTGCCAAGACAAAGAAGGAGATGCTGGAAGGTTCAAGATGTGGCTCGAGAGTATCTCAGAAGAAGAGTTCCTTAGCCCAAGAAGGAGCTGCTAAGCTGAAAACAACAGCTGAATCAAATCTACAGCCAGAGAATATCTGTCCTCATGACTCAGAACCTGCATGGAGCCAGTGGATGGCCGACAAAACTATATCTCAGCCACCGGGTGCTAGACCGAAGCAAATAACTTATGGGCCATCTGTTGAGGCTCGTAACAAACCACCAATTCAGTATCCTTTTCAGAGGCCTGATATACAGGCTTGAGCTGCCTATCAATCATTTGTACCCAGACATGGACAAACAACTAGCTCATGACTAAGCTTACCCAAGACAGTACCCTTTACAGATGACTGATCAATATACATCTGTGCCCAACCAGAAATCTTTAAATTAATTCTTTGAATTGGTGAGGAATCAAACGAAAATCCAGCGAGCTCATAGCTCAACAAAATATCCTTTCCACCTTACCTCCAAAGGAAATTCCTACATATGATGGTGATCCTATGCATTATGAATGGAAATGAAAACTACTAATCTGGGAGATCGCTTAAACCTCCTTGAACAATACATAGGCGGGCATGCAAAACAGCTTGTTACTCGTTGTCTACATTTGCCTGCAGAAGACGGATATCTAAAGGCAAAGGAGTTGCTCAAAGAATATTTTGGTAACGAACAGAAGATTGCTAATGCTTACATGAAGAAGGCCTTTGCCTGATCAGTTATCTAGGCGGAAGATGTGGAGGCATTGCACGAGTTTGTGATGTTTCTTAGAGGTTGTTGTAACTCAACCACATGGACGAATTGAATGTTGTTGATAATATGCAGGCTATTATTCTTAAACTGCCCTTCCGACAGAGAAAGGTGGCGAGATAAGGCAGGCCAGATAAAGGAAGCTCAATACCAAGAAGCCATGTTTCCTGATCTGGTGAATTTCATAGCCAGGGAAGTACAAAATATGTCAGGTCTGCACCATGGGAATATTCAAGATCCAAAACTAGCGAATGTCAAAGGTTCTACCTTTACTAAAACAAAAGGAAGACCAGGACCTAAGGGAAGTAGTTTTGCTACTGCTGTAATACCTGCAGAAACAAAAGGCGAAAGGAAAGGAGATGCATCTACTATTAAGCCACAAGGGGTTTGTTTGTGATGTGATAGAGCTGGCCCATAAAGTGGTGTCTAAAATTCAAGAAGAAGGAATATAAAGAAAAAATGAACTTCTTAAAGGAGAAGGGGATCTGATTTGGATGTTTGAAGAAAGGACACATGGTTAAAGACTGAACGAGTCGTATGACTTGCGATAAATGTAAACAGGATCATCCTGGATTACTTCACACAGAACAGAAGAAGACGGAAAAGAAGCAGAGCAAATAGTACAGGAGGAAAAGCCAGCTATGAGTGATGCTGTCACCTCACCTCAGATAACTGCCCATATTGGGGCCGGGGTAGAAACCTCTATCTTCTTTATCTTCCCAGTACAGGTAAGGAATAGCGAGACGAATACAGTTGCAAATATATGCATTTTTGGATCATGGAATTCCGGCTGCCTTTTGTACAGAAAGCTTGATGAGAAGGCTGGACATTACAGGAGAAAATGTTAAGATTCTATTGCGTACCATGAATGAAGAGAAAGAGTGGGTTAGTCATCACATTACAAGTATGGAAATATCTAGCCTGGATGAAGACAATTTTATACAAATATCACATGAGACCATGCCTGTTTGACATCAACATATACCCAGACATAGGGACTTGAAACAATAGCCTTACTTGAAGGATGTCAAGATACCTAAAATAAATTCTGGTATCGACCTACTTATCAGAACGAATGCTTTGAAGGCATTGGAACCTACACAGACTGTGAGGAGCCATGGGGATGGACCATTTGCTGTGAAAACCCTACTAGGATGGGTTATCTATGTGCTCCTTGAGAAGGAACAACAGGAAAAGAAGGAACCAGAAGAACCACCCTGCCACTGCTGTCAATCAAATATCTACTGTTACATTAGAAGAGCTGTTGATCAAGCAATACAATCATGATTTCAGTGAAAGTACCGGTAAGGAATTGTAAGAAATGTCCAGAGAAGAATCCAAGTTTTTGGATATTATGAACCACTCAGTAAAGATGATAGAAGGACACTATTGTCTAGACTTACCTTTCAAGCAAAAAAGCGTTAGTCTGCCAAATAATCGTCGCATGGCAGAGCAACAAACCCAGAATCTGAAATACAAGTTTGGCAAGAATACGAAATTTCATGAGGAATATATATCTTTCCTGAAGG
The DNA here is from genome assembly GCA_038087875.1 of Malacoraja senta. Taxonomy (NCBI): domain Eukaryota; kingdom Metazoa; phylum Chordata; class Chondrichthyes; order Rajiformes; family Rajidae; genus Malacoraja; species Malacoraja senta. The sequence continues at coordinate 214,167 of JAXLNO010002250.1, read as the reverse complement.
ACATGATTGTCAATGATTATGCCGAAATGGTACCAACAGACCAGCTGAATCGGAGTGACGGAGAGCTTTGTTATATTCCGCATCACGGGGTGTATAACTCGAAGAAAGGGACCTTGAGGGTGGTCTTTGACTGTGCTGCACTCAACTGTCAACTACTGCAGGGTGTGGACCTTACAAACTCACTCATTGGAGCTTATTAAATTCCGACAAGAACCAATTGCTTTGTTGGATGATATTAAAGCAATGTTTCATCAAGTCAAAGTATCAGAAAAGCATATTGACTACTTGCGATTTACAATGATGGCCTGATGGTGATGCACAACAAAATCTCGTTGAATGCTGGATGAAGGTACATCTCTTTGGAGCAGTGTCATCACCTAGTTGTGCAAATTTTGCATTAAGAAAGACCGCAGAGGACAATAAAGCTCACTTTCCAGAAGAAGTGACAAACACTGTGAAGAACAATTTCTATGTAGATGATTGTTTAAAATCCATGTCAATGGAGCAGGAAACAATTCAGATGGTAAAACATCTGACTTCCCTCTGCAATAAGGGAGGATTCATGCTATCCAAGTGGATCAACAACAGCCGTGCTGTATTGGAAACCATTCCACCAGATAACAAAGTCAAGGAGACCAGGGAGTTGGATTTGGACAAAAACGACCCTCCAATGGAAAGAACATTGGGACTGTACTGGTGTGTCGAATCAGATGTGTCCAAGTTCAGAATCTCGATTCAAGAGTGACCATGTACAAGACGGGGCATCCCTTCTGTGATTGGTTCCATTTACGACCCTTTGGGATTTCTTGCACCATTTACACTGCCAGCCAGGTTAATTTTGCAAACCTCTTCTCAGCGATGGACAGAATGGTTAACGGATCTTGACAAGATCTCGGAGTTTAAAGTGGACTGGTGCATGAAGCCTACAGATTTTGGTCAAATCAAATGTGAGCAGCTGCATCACTTTTCAGACGAGAGTGAAAGTGGCTATGGTACTGTTTCATATCTAAGACTGGAAAATGATAACGATGAAGTACATTTTCCATTCTTAATGGGAAAGTCCAGAGTGGCACCATTGAAACAAATGACAATTCCCAGAATTGAACTTACTGCCGCAGTCTTCGCTGTTAAAGTTGACGTAATGCTGCAAAAAGAACTGCAGCTTCAACTGGAAGAATCTATTTTCTGGACTGATAGTACTACGGTGCTTAAATACTTCAACAATGAGAACAAACGTTTCTTGACATTTGTAGCAAACAGAATCTCTTTTGTAATGGGTGCTACTAATGTATCACAATGAAAATATGTGAACACAAAGGAAAATACTGCGGATGAAGCTTCTGGAGGATTAACAGCAGACCGCATCTTAAGCAATAAGAGATGGATCAATGGACCAGAGTCTCTCTGTAAGCCAGACAGAGAATGGCCAAAGCTTGAGCTGGGATTTGAAATCTCTGCTAATGATTGGAAATTAAACAAAACATCACAGTGAACGTTATTGCCAAAGATTCATCAAACACAATAAATTACTTAATTACCTACTTTTCATCATGGAAGAAGTTGAAGACTGTGGTAGCTTGGTTTCTTAAACTAAGAACAATGCTTTTGCTGCTAGACAAAAATGCTGCAGAAACTCAGCGGGTGCGGCAGCATCTATGGAGCGAAGGAAATAGGCAACGTTTCAGGCCGAAACCCTTCTTCAGACTGATGCAGGGTGGGGGGGGGGGGGTGGGAAGAAGAAAGGAAGAAGAGGAGCCAGAGGGCTGAGGGAGAGTTGAGAACAATGCTTTTGCTGTTGGCTCGAAAAAGAAAGGAGCATGCTGAAGGTATCTTTGAAAAGGATCCTGAAAAACTAAAGGAAAAGGTTGAAAAGATGCAAGTTTTTAAGGCATCGTACCATGTCCAGGGTTTACATTGTGATGATCTCAAAGCGGAAAACGCGATTATTTCTTTCTGTCAAAGACAGAAATACAAAGACAAAACATCGACGTTAGAAGCTGGAGTACATGTTGTCAAAAGAGACAGTCAATTGTACAAGCTTGATCCAGTATTGGAAGAAGGACTTCTGAGAGTGGGTGGTCGTCTGAATAGACTAGCAATGCCTGAATAGGCCAAGCATCCAATTATTCTCTCAAAGGACTTTCACATATCAACATTACGACTTATCCATGAACTGATTGGACATGGAGGAAGAAATTATATGCTGTCCCTTTGGACTTTTGAGTTTTGGACTATGTACTGGGTATCATGTCTGATGTTAAGGGTTTGGTGCATACAGTACGACTTCAGACTAAGAATAATGTTTTATTAAGACCAATAACCAAGTTATGCTTGCTTCTAGAAGATGAAGATGAAGAAGGAAGAATTGCTAAAGAAGTCTGAATGCTGATATATATAGTGCATGTTTTTTGTTTTTTTGTGTTATATGTTAAGCTTTTATAGCTCCTTTTTTTAAAAATGTCTGTTAGTAATTGTCTCGTTATATACTCAAAACAATTAGAGGCCAGTATGGATTAGCTTAACTCGGTATGTTATAGTCTTGTCCAGTTACCTTTAATTTTATCTGCCTGTAATTATGTGGGTGGGATTTATACGTAGTCTGGGGCATGGTTTGCGGCAACGATTCTGGCGCAGACTCCCAAGGAGTTTAGTTGAGTTTGATGAAGATCGTGGGAGAGACATAGTTTTCGACCATGCATGAGCATGACCACGAGTATGATTGAAATGTACTTATGCAAGAAGAAGCTTTTATGAACTATCTTACTGCTTTGTACTTTAATAAATAAACTATTAATTGAGACTGTTTGTGGAAGATTCATCTTTCGACGGGATTGAATGTCTCTTGGAGGGCTGTTGGGTGCGTACGATTACCTTCTGATCCATGGTCATCAATTAAAGTGATTATTGAGAGCTAAACCCTTGAGACGTCATAAAGACTGTCACTACAACTCTTCAAATATTGTGTGCAGTTCTGTTTGCAACAATATAAGAAGGATGTAACTGTGCTTGAGAGAATGCAGAGGAGAATCATCAGGGTGTTGCCTGGATTGAAGAAATGGTTATAGAGATAGATTGGATAGGCTGTATTTTCTTTACAAGAGGCCAAGGGGTGATCGGACAGAGGTATATTATGTCATAGATGGGGTAGATAGTCAAACTCTTTATTGCCAATGGTGAAGGTATCAATGAAAAGAAACACAAATGCATGTGAAGCAAGGAGCAACAAACGCAAATGATGACTGGAGGAAATATTAGCAAAAGTATCTCTTTATGCATTGTGATAATGTACAAGAGATAAAATTGGCTTATGTATTAGGTTATGGATGAATGCAGTACTGCCATATGATAGATAATATACAAGAGTATCCCAACCCCTTAGACAATCAGTTGTAAGCACAGAAACAGGCCCTTCAGTAAACTACAGCCATGCCAATAATTGTTGCCTACCTACACCAATTCCATTTGCCAACATTAGGTATAATTTCTTCTATATCTTTCCAGTTTAAGTTCTTGTCCAAATGTCCCCTTAAATGTAGTGATTGTATTTGACTCAGTCACCTCCTCTGGCAGCAAATTCCAGCTATTATCCACTCTGATGTAAAAAAATCTTTCACTCAATTCCCCTTTGAAAGTTTTTTAAATCAAATTAAGCCTCGGCTGCATCTGCTGGCTGGTCATTCCATACACACCATCCTCTGTGCGAAGCAATTGCCCCTCAGGTTTCTTTTGAATCTTTCATCTCTCACCTTCAATCTATGTCTAGTAGTCGACTTCCCCACCCTGGAAAAAAGATTGTAACCTTTGAAATTACTGTGTATCTCATGATTTTGTATAACTATAAGGTCACCCCTCACATCTCCAACACTCCGGGAGAAAAGAAGTCTAGTCCTGTCCTTAAAACACAACCTCTCTAATCATGGTAAAATTCGGGTGAATTTTATCTGCATTCTTTGCAGCTTAACATCCTTCTTATCTTACGTTAGTTAAGTTTAGAAATACAACGTGGAAACAGACTCTTCTGTGCACCTCGTCCACGGCAAATAACGATCACCCATACACTAGTTATATCCATACTCACAAGGGGCAATTTACAGAAGCCAATTAACCTACAAACCTGCACGTCTTTGGAATGTGGGAGGAAACCGGAACACCCGGAGATAACCCAAGGGGTCACCGGGAGAACATACAAACTCCCTACAGACAGGATTGAACCCAGGTCTCTATCGCTGTGCTGCTGGATGACTAGAAATGCATGCAATACTCCAAATGTGGTCTCACCAATATCTTGTACAGCTGTAGCTTGTATTCGATACCCTTACCGATGAAGGCAAGTATGTTAAACACCTCCTTCACCTCCCTGTCCACCTATGTTGCCACTTTCAGGAAGTTGTGGACTGGTCTTTCTGCTCCACAACATCCTCCAGGGTTCTTTCATTTACTCTGCAACTCCTGCCCAGGCTTCACTTACTAAAAGCACCACCCCAAACTTATCAAAGTTACATTTCATCTGCCATTCCTTGGCCAAATGGTCTGGTTGGTGCAAATCTTTGTGTAAACTTAGGTAGCCCTCTTCATTGGGTACTACACCACAAATGTTGGTGTCATCTTCAAATTTGCAAACCACATTAACTATATAATCATTCCAATCATTAATTTAGATGACAAGCAACAGTGAACCCAGCATAGATCCAACAACCCTCCTCGACTTCCTTCTCACTCCTTCCACCAAATCAGTTTTGAATTCAGTTGGCGAGCTTATCCTGTATCCTGCGTGCCCAACACTGTAGTTCGGCTCACTGGCCTGTCATTCCCTGGCTTGTCCTTACAACCATTCTTAAATAACAATACAACATTAGCCATCCTCCAGTCATCCAGTACTTCCCCCATAGATAATAATGATGCAAATATATCTGCCAGGGCCCAGCAAATTCCTCCATAGCATCCCACAATGTTGAAGGACACACTTGGACAGGCCAAGGGGATTTATCCATGTTAATATTCTTTAAGACTGCCAAGACATCATATTTTGATATTTGGATATGGTCCAACACATCACTAGTCATTTCCTTCAATTCCCATGCTCAGCAAATGCAGATGAGCAACTGGCCCATCTCCAAGAGGCTCAGCACATAGACGACCATGTTAATCCTTAACGGGGCCAATTCTCTCACTTTTTTCTCTATATAGCTCTACCAGAGTAGGACCTCCATTTGATGGTTCTTTCCATTAATGGTATGAAACTGAATTTGCAAGAATACGTGCCATGACTCAGAAATGAAACTTCTACTGCAGTATGCATTTGTACGTCATTGCTCCAGATATTAATCAACAAAAATCTACCTGTTTGCTGCTGATATCACGTGGCATGATTTCTGTATAATCCCAATTCCTCATTCACTGAATGAATTTAATAGCCATGGTCCTCCTTTCTACTGCTATTCAGAACAGCTGTGGTTGCATTTCTTAACCTTGGATAAAATAAATGTTATGCGTTGTAAAGCAAGCACAAAACCCCCTAAAATGGGCAGTGCTCTCAATACAGTCTTAAAGTGTCTTTATATTCAATATTGTTACTGTTATATCCAGTAGTGTTACCACCTCCCTTTTTCATTATACGCAGCACCATTGCCATTCATGTTACCCCCTGGGCTGATATCCCTTCTCATGTTTGAGTGGGATATCAGCCCCTCAATATCCAATAGTGTCCAGTATGCAGCCCCTCTAGCCTGTGGTCCTCGTCTCCCCACAGTCTTTGCATTGGCTGCACCAAGCTTCAGAACATCCCTCGGCATGCAGTCTTGCAGCCTGGATTTGGACTGTTGGCAGCATTCCTTATGGACAACTCACTGTGCTGGGAGACCAACAAGTTTCTGGCAGATCAAAAAGCCTCTTTCACCAAATTGATGGCCTTCCGGCAGCATTTGATGTCTGTCTCTGAATGTGTCCCTGGGAACCTGATGTCCCTTGTACATCAGAGAGTCTTCAGTTATGCAGCTACTTGGGATGAACTGTGATAAGAACTCTTAAATGTTTTTACGAGACCCTCTTAACAAATCCACACTCTCCAAAGACATGGGCAACCATCTCCTCTCCATAGCCTCTGCCCAGAGGGCAGTGGGTGTTGGGAGTGAGACTCCGATGGTACATGAAAGATATGAGTGGAAGGGCCCCTCCCACCCATAGGCAAGTGAGGTCATGGTGCTTGTTGGTGAGTTCTGGCAATGAGGAACTGGGCGATCTGCTAAGGATCCACTCCATCGGACCCATCAATTCATTGTCATAGGGATTATAGAGTCATAGGTGTTAGTCTGGAGGAACATTTGCACGAAGGATAGACAATGCGGCAATGTCCAGCCGACTGCCCCTTAGGGAGGCATCAATGGCCCATCGTTCACAACTCTGGGGACAGGTAGAACCTCAGCACTTGGTGACACTTGGTGCCCGGAAGCTTTGGCTGTAAGCACATCCTGATGCAGACACAAATGGACCTTGGTTCAGTAGATTGTTGAAATGTGATTTTTCTTTTGATGACTGAAATGTTTAGGTATTTAAATCCAAAAAGTTTGTGGCAAGTGATGGACATTGTAACTTATTAACTGAATGTCCAACTTGTGTATACCTTTACATACAAGTGAGCGCCAGTAATATTATGAATTTAAAAGTCCAACACGTTCGTTCCTAAATTGTAGAATTAGTTGCATCTCCTTTGTTCACTTTTAGTAATTGTTATTTCTTATCAATCTATGTGCATTTGGTGGCATTCGTTACAATACTGTAGAGGTATAAATACAATATTGATTGAATTTTGTGCATGTTCCAACTTTAAGGATTCAAAAGAAACAAGTGTGTTTTAAAGGTACACAAAAATGCTGGAGAAACTCAGCGGGTGCAGCAGCATCTATGGAGCGAAGGAAATAGGCAACGTTTCGGGCCGAAACCCTTCTTCAGACTGAAGTGGGTTTTAAATGTCACTAGACCAAGGGGGACCCATTGGGTCCCGTCCCCTCAACGCGCGATTCGGCGTCACACACTAACCGCCCCCCACACACACACACACTAACCCCCACTTGATATTATATTAATATTATTCCTTCGCTCCTTTTACCACCATCCCCCGCCCTATCCACTCATGCACTCATGCATAACACCCAAATGCAGGCACAGCTAGAGAGAGGGGGGATGGAGAGGGAGGGGGAGAGGGAGGGGGGTAGAGAGGGAGAGGGAGAGGTAAAGATTGAGGGGTGGGGGGGGCGCAGCGTCACAGCGGAGCGCTGGTTCCTGAATGCAATACTCCATCACTCACCCATAGGTCCCAATATTCACCACTCCCTAGAGAGGGAGGGGAGCAGAGAGGGGGGGTCAGAGAGGGGGGGCAGAGAGGGAGGGAGGGCAGAGAGGGAGGGCAGAGGGTGGGGCAGAGCGGGAGGGCCCCCTCCCCTTCTCCTCCCCCCCTCTCCTCCCTCTCCCCCTCTACTGCCTCCCCCTCTACTGCCTCCCCCCTTCTTCCCCTTCTCCTCCACGTCTCGTCCCCCCTCTCCAACCGCTCGTGGCTGCGCGTTGAAAATTCTGCGCAGCTTGCAACGAGGAGCAGAGGCATTGTGACGTCATCCAGCTCGCTTCAGCTGGTTAGATTTTAAAAAGATGTCAGTTTGATGAACAATTTTAGTAAAAAAACACGGGAAATAATGAATCAAATTTTCAGATGAGGCGATTTTCGACATCATGAGATGAATCTCTACCGGAATATGTAAAAATTTCACCATTAGCGCGTCGGGTTTTGGAGAAGATGTGATTCACAAGCAAACAAACAAAAGATCAGATCAGAGTTTCTTAAGTACACTAGACTAAGTGGGACCTATTGGGTCCCATGTTCACACAGGAGGGCTGGTCCCCAAAGCGAATATTCCACCTCTCCGCCAATTCCAATATTGGTGGCCAGTGGGGGGGGGGGGCTTTCTGGAGCGCTAGTATGGGTATTGTGGGCTGAAGGGACTAGTTTCCAGATGGCTAGTATGGACATTGTGGGCCAAATGGATTCTTGGGGTGGCAGCTCAGTCACTCAAGCCTGATGTGCTGGCAGCTCACTCACGGCTGGTGGGCTGGCAGTTGACTGACGGCTATTCCTTGAAATTCCATTTCAAGCAGGGTGCAAGGCCACCAAATACAAGTGCAGTTTCCGACCACTTCAAGCAGGGTGCAAGGCCACCAAATTCAAGTGCAGTTTCGTATCACTTCAAGCAGGGTGCAAGGCCACCAAATTCAAATGCAGTTTCGTACCACTTCAAGCGGGGTGCAAGGCCACCAAATTCAAGTGCAGTTTCATGCCACTTCAAGCAGGGTGCAAGGCCACCAAATGCTAGTGCAGTTTCATGCCATGTCAAGCAGGGTGCAAGGCCACCAAATTCAAGTGCAGTTTCCGACCACTTCAAGCAGGGTGCAAGGCCACCAAATTCAAGTGCAGTTTCGTACCACTTCAAGCAGGGTGCAAGGCCACCAAATTCAAGTGCAGTTTCATACCACTTCAAGCAGGGTGCAAGGCCACCAAATTCAAGTGCAGTTTCATACCACTTCAAGCAGGGTGCAAGGCCACCAAATTCAAGTGCGGTTTCATACCACTTCAAGCAGGGTGCAAGGCCGCCAAATTCAAATGCAGTTTCAAACCATTTCAAGCCGGGTGAAACCACCATAAAACCACCATAAAACCACACAAAAACACCACATAAACACCACACTCACAGTTCAGTGACATTCAGTGTGTTCAGTTGATTCACAGCTCCAACAGAGTCATGACCTCTCCCTCCCCCATCTTGCAGAGACTGAGCCACACCCACACTTCCGGGTTTTATAGTCCCTCCCCCTCCCACCAGAAGGGGCATGGCCTTCATGGCATGATTGACAGGAGAGAAATTCTCAACATTTTTTAAACACTAATAACACTTTTATTTTTCATTGATGGGAAGAATCCTCTGCACCTGATGAGCGGAGGAGGACTGTATAAGATGGCCAAAAATCACAGCCGTAAGTGGTAGCGTTTTATCTAAAATCAATATACAGTGCAAACAGGAAGTTGTCAAGTTTAGACTTTTAATCATTTGTCATTTCGAACCAACCACCACCAACAACCATTTGCAGTGCTTTATTTCAAACCAACCACCACCCAACAACCATTTGCAGTGCTTTATTTCGAACCAACCACCACCAACAACCATTTGCAGTGCTTTATTTCGAAACCAACCACCACCAACAACCATTTTCAGTACTTTATTTTGAACCAACCACCATCACCAACAACCATTTGCAGTGCTTTATTTCGAACCAACCACCACCAACAACCATTTGCAGTGCTTTATTTTGAACCAACCACCACCAACAAAAAACATTTGCAGTGCATTATTTTGAACCAACCACCACCACCATCAACCATTTGCAGTGCTTTATTTCGAACCACCACCACCACCAACAACCATCTGCAGTGCTTTATTTCGAACCAACCACCATTTGCAGTGCTTTATTTTGAACCAACCACCATTTGCAGTGCTTTATTTCGAACCAACCACCATTTGCAATGCTTTATTTCGAACCAACCACCATTTGCAGTGCTTTATTTTGAACCAACCACCATTTGCAGTGCTTTATTTTGAACCAACCACCATTTGCAGTGCTTTATTTCGAACCAACCACCATTTGCAGTGCTTTATTTCGAACCAACCACCATTTGCAGTGCTTTATTTCGAACCAACCACCATTTGCAGTGCTTTATTTTGAACCAACCACCATTTGCAGTGCTTTATTTCGAACCAACCACCATTTGCAATGCTTTATTTCAAACCAACCACCACCAAAAAACCATTTGCAGTGCTTTATTTCAAACCAACCACCACCAACAGCCATTTGCAGTGCTTTATTTCAAACCAACCACCACCAACAACCATTTGCAGTGCTTTATCTCAAACCAACCACCACCAACAACCATTTGCAGTGCTTTATTGCAAACCAACCACGACCAACAACCATTTGCTGTGCTTTATTTCAAACCAACCACCACCAACAACCATTTGCTGTGCTTTATTTCTAAACCAACCACCACCAAAAACCATTTGCTGTGCTGTATTTCAAACCAACCACATTTTCATTTTCAAACCACATTCAGGGCACTCAAGGTCAGTAAAACCTCACTCACAGTTTAGTAGACATGTGTTCAGTGTTATTCTCAGCTGAGACTGAGAGACATGACCCTCTCGCTACCCCATCTTGCAGAGACTGACTGAGGCACTCAAAACTTCCGGGTTTCATAGTCCCTCCGGAAGGGGCGTTGCCTTCAGGAGAGAGAATCTCAGCATTTTTTAAACACTAATAACTTTTATTTTTCATCGATGGGAAAAAGCCTCTTGTCCTGCACAGCGGAGGGGGACTCTGAGTAAGATGGCCAAAAATCACAGCCATAAGTGGCAGTGTTTTTTCTAAAATCAATATAGAGAACAACAGGAAGTGGTCAAGATCAGACTTTTAGTAATATAGATAGATACGTACTGATAACAGAACATTAACATCCTTACATGCAGCAGAACAGGCTTGTAAACATAATGCTCATAGATGGTATATAATAAATAATAAATCAATAAATTATTTTAAATCAATACTAGTGCAAAGTCTTTCGTGCAACCGGACAAAAAAAAGATGGCGCTGTACTGTGGTGACATTTTGCAAGCAGCTGACATACGGACAAAATCAATTTATGGACATCAGTAAAGTGGAACCTGCTCTTTACCGGGGATAGTCAATACGCCTGAGACTTTGGTTTGTAGTTGTGTTATGCCGCAACTCTCTGACAGTGGACTGCAGCTTTACTGGCAGCTTGTGGTGAATGATATTCTCTAACATTTGGGATGGTATATGGATGGACACTGCAATTTTACGTACAACTAGACTAAGTGAGACCCGTTGGGTCCTTGTCACACGGGGGGGCAGGTCCCCCAACGCAACCCGTTCCCCCAACTCAATATTCCACCATCACCCATAGCCCCATTCCCCTCATCCCCATCACTCTCGCCCCCTCCTCTTCACCCTCCCTCTACTTTCCCCTCCTCCTCCTGTCCCCAATCCCTCCCTTACCTCCCTCCCTCTCCTTTCCCCTACCCTCAGTCACTCCCTCCCTCCCTCCCTCCATCTCTCCCCTCCCTACCCCCATCCAATCCCTCTATCCCCCACTCCTCACCTCCCCCTATTCCCCCTACTATCAATTTTGTTAAATATACTACTAACTCCCAACCTCCTTCTGGCCTCTTGTGTCAGATTTGTAACTTTCAGCTATTTCCAACAGCTTTAGATCAAAGTAACCTTTTAGTTTCTGAAAAAGTCTTTAAACAAGACATCTTTTGCATGGCATGGTGTGAGAAGAATTGTCAGCATGCGCTATACTTTTGGCTCAAACTCCATCAGGAATCCTTTTTCTTACTTACATATTGCATTGTTTTGGACTTCTGTGCTATTGACTTCAACCTCCAGGATATTGCTCAGCTCACTTTAAAGAGCATTCGTTCAGTAATCAAGCTGAATTGTTCATACATGCTGGGACTCCTAATGCAGCTGAGGCAATCATGCTGTGACATGGTTACATTTGGTGCATCTGAGGTCCAGTAATAAAGCAACACTCCCATCCAGTAATAAAGCAACATTTTGCATTGATGCTCGCAGGAACCTTTGACAAGCAATATTCCATGTGAAAAATAAGTTGGGCTACTCCAAAATTGCTATAATTGGTATCGATAATTTTAAATTCCTTTAATATCCTTGTTGTCAATTTGTTAAATTTTCAATATACTGTTGAGATATAGCATATCCATTGAAAAGTTGTAAATATTTTATATTGCCTGACTGTTCACTATCTATCTCTTTGTTAATGAAAACCTGTGGGTGCTGGAAATCAGGAATAAAAGCAGAAAATGCTGGAAACATTCAGAAGTCAGGCAGCAGCAGTGGAAAGAGAAACGGATCAAAGACTTCAGAAATGGGAGAGAATCAAGAAAATAGTTATAGAAAATAGACACAAAAAACTGGAGTAAATCAACGGGTAAGACAGCATCTCAGGAGAAACGGAATTGGTGACATTTCTGAAGAAATGTCTGAAGAAGGGTCTCGACCTGAAACGGCACCTATTCCTTTTCCCCAGGGATGCTATCTGATCCGCTGAGTTACTCCAGCTTTCTGTGTCTATCTTCGGTTTTAACCAGTATCTGCAGTTCCTTCCTACACGTAAAGAAAATGTTGTTGGGTGGGATTGATATGACAAAGGGAAAATGCTTAATAGGGTGAGGTTAATGGGGCGGCAAGAGAATGATAATGCATGCAAAGAAGTATAGTTGTTGCCAATATCTGAGCTGCAGGACAAGCCTGGAAAATCGGGCTATGCTGTGGGAGAGAGGAAAAATTCAGCCAATATCCCAGATGGGTGACCCAGCAGAAATGGCCAGTTTGGAAACAGTCAGAGAAAACAATTTCATTAAAGTTGGAGAATTCGATGTTGAGTTCAGAAGGCTACAACATACCCAGATGGATGCTCAATTTATGATGAGCCTCACTGCAACAATGCAGGAGGCCACTGACAGAAAAGTCCAAGTGGGAGTGAAAGAGAATTGAAGTGACGGGCAATAGAGGTTCAGGATCACTCATATAAAATGCAATTTGTCTGCAAAGCAATCCGTTGATCTGCTTTTGATTTTTCCTACATAGAGGAGACCTTGTTGTGTACACTGAATGCACTTGATTGGAAAAAGACTGGAAGAACTGCAAGAATGGTGTGAAGGGAAGAAGCAGAAATACATTCATTAATGTTGACTTTCAAAATTGAGAGAGCTAGAAAGCCAGAATGATGCCCAATGTTGAGTTTGCCACTGAATTGCACTGATTTTGCAGAATTGCACTAAAATCGTTTACACACCTTTGTAGAATCAAGAGAGAGAATGTTCAAGGAGGTTCCCATTATGTACAGTCTGCTTGTAGGAACATTACTTTCTCAAGGAAACGGCATGATGCAGAACATGATTAAGCTGATCCATAGACCGTGCCCTTCCCTAAGACCAAGGAGTATGTTTTTTAATGCCGATCTGTTCATGCTAACCGTTTCTAAAACTGTAACTGAAGAAATAATCACTAGTCCCACAGATATGCATTGTTAGATTAAAAAAACCTTGGCTTTGACTACATATCATCCTTAGACCATTGGTAAATTTTCATAAGTCAAAAGCATCCGATCATTTCAATTTGCATATCAGTAAGATTAAATTTTTCTTTATGCTCGTAAGTAAGTGTTGAATACTAAGTGTAGTAAATATAAACCACATTATTGCAACTTCTGATATTGAGTATCAGTTGATCCTAACATTGTTGATTCAGAAAAAGCAGTTCATTTTTTTGTCATGTCCTGATTTGGTCATTAGCTTTATGTCAGTGCATCTGGTTATTAAAAATGCTTTCATTTCAAGGTCTAGAATTTACAGATATCATGGAAAATGTAAGTGTTTGACTTGTTTTAGATTATTCCCTTTAAGAAGTCATACAAGATAAATCTGCTCTTCGGCCCATCATGCCCAAGTCAATGGTCAAGTACCCATCCATACTGATCTCATTTACGAGCCCTTGATCTATGGCCTTCCTGTCTTGGCAATTTAAATGCCCACCCAGATACTATTTAAATGTTGTGAGAACACCTGCCAACATCACCTTCCCAAGCACTGTGTTCTAGATTGCAACCAACCACTAGTTGACGTTTAATTATCTGTTGATTATAATGAGCTTTTAATGTTTTCAAAAAACATTTTCAGTAATTCTTAAATTTAAAATTATAGCAACTTTCATATGTAAGGGGAACAATGTGTGTGTCATGCCTTCTCTTCACACTTGGGAAGAGCAGGCATGACACACGCATTAGTTGGCTGCTCTTCCACTTGGGAAGAGCAGCGAACTAGTATCAACATTCCACTCCTCACAATATCACTTTGGACCATTTTCAAGAATAGAGGCTTAAATGTACTCTGTGAGCCGCAGAAAACAAGTAAGAACCATCTGATTGCAGCTTGAGCCTTTGTTACCTGATCTTCCGAGCAAGGATCTTGATTGCTCAAAGTTTTCTTTATTGATTTTCTTGGTTCATCCTCATGTTCGTCATTGTAGGCCCCCCCTCGGTCATGACTGACCATGGTTGATGCATCCTAGTTGTTGGCTGCTTGCTCCAAACCGTGGCTAGAGCAGCGTCGCTTGTGGCTGAAGAGACCAATGCGGGAGTGACAATCTCTGTCGCAAAGGTCACATTTGTGTGTGGTCTCCGGTTTGTTGAAGTTGCTGTGCTCCTTTCTGCGTGCCTGCTTGTCTGCCGCTGTGTTCAACAATTTCTCTTCCCCCATTTTGAGATGTTGGTTCAGGGTACCTCTCCACCTCGTGCGGTCAGCTGCAAGGCTCTCCCAGGACTCCACATCGATGTCGAGCACCTTCATATCTCTCTTGCAGACATCCTTTTAACGTAGCTGGGGGCGGCCGACGGTTCTCCTCCCAGATGTCAGCTCTCCATAGAGGATGTCTTTTGGAATACGGCCATCCTCCATGCGGTGGACATGGCCCAGTTACCGCAGTCTGCGCTGCCTGAGTAGAGTGTATACTGTGAAGGCCAGCGCGAGACAGGATCTTGGCGTTGGTCACTCTGTCTTGCCAGGATATGCCCAGGATATGACAGATGCTTCTAAGGTGGAAGGTGTTGAGTTTTCTCTCCTGTCTGGCATATGTAGTCCATATGTAGTACAGCAGCGTGCTGTTGACACAGGCATTGTAGACTGCTATCTTTGTCTTCACTGTCAACTTTGGGTTGGTCCACACTCGAGTTGTGAGGCAAGCGAGAGTTGTAGCTGCCTTCCCGATCCTCTTATCAATCTCTGTGTCCAAGGAGAGGTTATCGGTGATGGTGGAGCCGAGGTACGTGAACTGATGGACGGCATCAAGTTCGTAGTCGTCGATGGTGATGACAGGCGGCGCCTCTGTATCCTGCCCCAGGACGTTCGTCTTCTTCAGGCCGATGGTCAGCCCGAAGTCCTTGCAAGCCCGATAGAAGCGGTCCATCAGTGACTGTAGTTCCTGCTGGGTGTGGGACACAACTGCTGCGTCATCGGCAAACAACGTGTCTCTGATGAGAGCTTCATGTACTTTTGTCTTTGCTCTGAGGCGGGTGAGGTTAAAGAGCCTGCCATCTGATCTAGTACACAGGTACCCTCTGTTGCATTGCCGAAGGCATGTTTCAGGAGCAGAACGAAGAAAATCCCAGAGTGTGGGAGCGAGGATGCAGCCTTATTTGACACCATTGAGGATGTCGAAGGGCTCCGAGAAGCTGCCATTGAACTGTTCTGTCCCCTTTGTGTTGATGTGGTAGGATTCTATCATGCTCTGCAGTTTTAGTGGGCAGCTTATCTTTGGCAGAGCCTTAAATAGGCCATCTCTGTTGACGAGGTCGAACGCCTTGGTGAGGTCAATGAAAGCAACATACAGGGGCATCCGCTGTTCTCTGCACTTCTCCTGGAGCTGGCGAAGGGAGAAGACCATGTCTCCTGTTGACCTTACAGCTCGGAAACCGCACTGTGACTCTGGGTAGACATGTTCTGCCAGCTTCTGCAGGCGGATCAAGATGACCCGAGCAAAGACCTTGCCGACGATGTTGAGGAGGGAGATGCCTCTGCAGTTGTTGCAGCTGCTTCTCTCGCCCTTGTTCTTGTGGAGGGTAATGATTGTGGCATCCCTCATGTCCTGTGGTACAGCTCCTTCTTGTTAGTATTGGCAGAGGACTTCATACAAAGGAAGCAGTAAGGTAGCCATGATCATATTGAATGGTGGTGCAGGCTCGAAGGGCCGAATGGCCTACTCCTTCACCTATTATCTATGTTTCTATGTTTCTATGTAGTCTTGCAATGCTTGATCAGGTCAGGGGAAATCCTGTTGCTGCCTGGGGCCTTGCCTGAGGCCAGGCTGTCAATGGCCTTGCTGAGCTCTTCCACCGTCGGCTCTCCGTCTAACTCATCCATGGTCGGCAGGCACTCGATGGCATCAAAGGCTAAGGGGGACACAGTGTTCTCTCTCCAGTAGAGGTCGGAGTTGTGTTCCACCCATCTCTCCATCTGCTGCCATTCGTCTGTGATTACTTCCCCAGTGGAGGATTTGAGGGGGCTGTCTTGCTCTGGACTGGTGCTAGTGCCTTCTTAATGCCATCGTACATTCCCCTGATGTTCCCTGTTACGGCGGACATGTGGATGTCCTCACTAAGCTGAGTCCAGTAGTCATTGGCGCAATGCCTGGCAGTCTGCTGAACCTTGCTTCTGGCAGCCCTGATGATCTGCAGGTTCTTCTCGTTAGCTGACCGGTTGTACTCGGCTAGGGCGGCGCACTTGGCTTCGATGATGGGAAGTCATCTCGGTCGACTTGTCCTCAAAGGACCTTCGTCATAAGGTGTCTTCAGTTCATAGTTCTTTTCCATATTTAGCCTCTTATTTTTGAAAATTGAGTTCTGAATCACTCCTTAAGATCTCTGATGTGCTCCTCAAGGCCCCTTTTTCCATTCTAATAGCTACATTGGCAATGTACAGTGTCTGAAGATGAAATCTATGCAATAACATTAGTCAGGCACTATGTTGGCAATTATTGGGAGGCACGGCAGTACCAAATGCCACTGTTCCTATTCTCCTATTTGAACATATCACATTCAAGTTAAAATCAGTACTATATTTTACCAATGAGATCGCCAGTGCATTTTATCCCATCACTAATTAAGGATCATGACATTATATGCAAGGTCAACATTTTCTATGAATGATCTGCTCGGTTCACATAGAGCAAGATGGATTCGAATTCCATTCCATATTTATGAAAAAATTGAAGACATATTGTTTTTTGAATTATGCTGGCAGTATTTGCCAGATGTTAGCAGAGAACAATGTCATATTTTTGAATATGGTTATTTGGCTACTGTAAATATGGACAATATATCAAAAATATATCTACGTGGTGAAAATAGAGATTTTCCTAGGCTATGTCCTAACTCATCATTGATCTGCACTTTTGAAACATAAATTCAATGCACAAAGTTCAGCATGACTTTTGTTCTGGTATGAAAATAACAAATATTGCTTTTGATAATTACCAGAAATCTATAGGTTAAAAATATTTTGCATAGTATTTAGCATTTAGTGTTGCAAACCAAAATGGTCACAATGACAGAATATGAGTGAAAAGAACATTTTTGATTTTTTTATAACACTGGTGAGCTGTTCAGACTTCTTCAGTGAAATTCAGGCAAGTTGCCTGTGAATGTGAATGTGAGTGGGTGATGGACCACACCTGGATTCGGTCATATCCAGTGGATCTGCATGAAAGTAAGCATGCAGGTACAGCAGGCAGTGAAGAAAGCGAATGGCATGTTGGCCTTCATAACAAGAGGAGTTGAATATGGGAGCAAAGAGGTCCTTCTGCAGTTGTATAGGGCCCTAGTGAGACCACATCTGGAGTATTGTGTGCAGTTTTGGTCCCCTAATTTGAGGAGGGACATTCTTGCTATTGAGGGTGTGCAGCATAGGTTTACAAGGTTAATTCCTGGGATGGCGGGACTGTCATATGCTGAGAGAATG